>PVIJ01011530.1:0-53892 GCA_004024925.1 Scalopus aquaticus
CACACACACACACACACGCTGGCTCACCATTGTCAGCTCCCCCTCCCCTTCCCAATTAGCCCCAGAACAGGGGCTGCTGGAGCAGCTAATTCAGCCCAGGCCCGGGGCGTGCCTGTAGCTAAGAAGCACCTGTCACTTCCAGGCTGCCTCTCAGCTGACATCTCCGCCCTGGCGCAGCCTCAGAAGAAAGGCAGGGGGCCCTGCTCACCGCGGGAGCACCCCAGCCCTTCCCCAGCCCAGAAGCCCCCATGCAACTGTCCATCCATCTAGCAAATATTTACGGGGTGCCTACTGTGTGACAGGCGCTCGCCTGGCTCTGGGGATGCAGTGGTGAGCAGAGACAGACAGCTCACCCTTGCACAGCCCGCGGCCCAGCGCCAGACAAACATGCTTCTTCAGCCGTCACGAAGTAATTGTCAGGCCGTGGCTCAGCCGAGCTCAACCGGACTGTGAGGAGCGGGGGCTGTTGGGCTCCGAAGCTTCTGGATAGGAGGCACGGTCCAGATGAGGCAGGGGAAGAGGGTCCCGGGGAAGGGTGAGGATGCTGGCCAAAGAGCAAGAAGGCCTCATGGCCACACACTTCCACTCTGGTTTGGGGCAGGCACGGGGGTGCTGGAGACCACGGAGGGGGTTTCTTGGTGAACCTGTGGTGCCTAGTGAGGGTGAGGTGAGGGACAGAGGGAAGGAGGCTCAGCCTGGGTCTCTAATCTTGCAAGTGACTTATTATTATTACTAACAACTGTAATCCCCACAACAAGCTGGTGAGGCGGGAACTGATTTGGCAAATGAGGAAACTGAGCCAAGTGAGCGGCGGGTCATTCAGAAGCCTGGTGCCTCGACTTCTCTAACTGGGAGCTGGCTATGCCGCCTGCGTGGACTGCGGTGGCTTAAAAGGGCAACTCCCAGGTGACACTTACTATCGGGGGTGCAAGGCATTTGGGGCACAGATGTCCTGGGGTGGGGCCTAGAGGGCGTCATCGTCTGGCATAGGCACTGGGCAGCCCTGTGGGTTGGCTCTGCGCTCGGGGCCTGCAGCCACGCCAGTGACCTAGTGGTGGGGACAGAGAGTGAGGCGTGAGGACCTACCCTGGCGGGCCTCCACCCTGGGGGCTGCTGTGCCCCAGCAAGTGGCCGGGCACGGGCCACTGCAGGCTCCTCACATGGCTGGAGGGACCTGCAAGAGGCAGGTGTCACTGCTCTGAGAAAGCTGGACGCAGCCTGGCCTGGGCCTGGGAGCACAGGTGGGCTCACTCAGGCCCGGCAGGCCGGGACTCTGCCCCCTCACCGGAGGGACACTCGTGGTAGTGGGCATGGCCAGAGCTGGTCTCTCTGCCCCCGCCAGGGCACACAGCGGTCGGGGGTAAGGGAGGAGCTGAGTTAAATACCAGAAAAGTCTGCAGCCTTCACCTTGGGGAGGCTAAATAGGGTGTGGCCTAAGTTCTGTCCTGAGTCAGTCTCCAGCAAGGCTGTGTGCAGCAGGGAGGGGCTGAGGGCGGCCCCTGGCTCTCCTGCCGGGGGGCACTACAGAAATTCCACCTGGTTTCTGGGTGCTGGACACTGAGCAGGCACTGCCACTCGCATGCCCCACGGGTACTCCAGCCCCAGCCGGGACAAGGCCTCCGCCGTGCTTCTTACAAGGAGGTGAGCCCAGGCTGGCTGGCGGCCCACACTGTAGGGCGCAGTGCATCCTGGGGAGGGGGAGAAGGGACCACTGCCAGGGGTGGGCAGAGTCAAGGGTCTGAGCAGGGGGCTGAGGAGACCAACATGACCCACCCCACCCCACATCCTGCAAAAAGAGAAAGTCTCTGGCCAGGTCATCCTCGAGGGACCAGTGAGAACCCTGGTCCCCCTGCAGGACCAGCCAAGGGAGAAATATGCAGGGGGTTCCCTGCTGGCCGTGCTCTTGGGGAAACCAGTCAGCTCTGGGCCCCACCTGGGTGAAGGGGGTGCCTGGGCACCCCACTGGAGGGGAGTACAGCACCCTGACGGGCTCTCCATCTGGCCCCTGCAGGGTCAGGCCGGCCTATGGGGCTCAGGCTGGCACAGGGGGTGACATCCCCCCAGTCACTCATGCCGGCCGGATCTTCCCCCCAGACCCCTTCTCGCCAGCTTGGGCCTCAAGCCGGAAAGGGAGCAGCCCTGCCTGCCGCCCGTCGCTCCCTGTGTTCAGTGGGAGCCCAGACTCAGAGCAAGCCGATGGCGTTTGGGAGAAAACGACAAAGAGCAGAAATTAGGTCAGACTCTTCAGGAGGAGGAAAAGAAGCCGCGCGACTGCAAAGGGGCGAGCGGCGGGCGCGGCCGCTGCGCGAGACAGCGGGTAATGGGAAAACTTTCTTCAATTATGTGAAGAAGAGTCAGCGTGTCAGCGAGGCCCGAGCCGATAACGGATGACTGGGAGAGGCAGGCGCTTAATGGGTTTTTGCCTGCGATCAGTTAACCCGAGCGCGGGCCTGGCGAGGGAGGGGCGCGGAGGCGGAGGCGGCGGCCGGGACCAGAGGGCACCGGCTCCATCCCGGGCCTGCGACGGGACTTCCGTGCCGGGGAGAGGGCGTGCTCGCAGCGGGCCTGCCTGGGAGCGGTGCGGGGCCTGGTGGGACGGGCTGCACAGGGAGGCCCCTCCCCAGGTCACACGCAGATGTGACCCCTCACGTCGGCCCCCAAGCGAGCGTGTCAACTCACACAGCTGCCCAGACCCAGAGACGCAGGCAGACACAGCTGGCTGTGTGCCCACATCACTCAGACGCCCTGTGAGGACGCACACTCGTGGGCGCTGGTTCACAGAGACCCTCAGACACCCAGACACCTGAGATACGGGGTCACACACTCACGCCACACACCTGGACACGCTCACCCATGCGTGGAGAGGCGCCCTCCAATTCTGAACGCAACTACATGTGCACACACACATAGATCTCACACTCACACACATAACCTCACACACTAAAACACTTGCACACGTAACACTCATAAACACGTACTTCTAAAAATTCCCACATGCGAAGGCGAGTGATCAGACCCTACTAGTCACACCGTCACGGTGTAACCCCACACACACTCCCTCATGGGTTCAGCATAGCTTCCTGGCAGAGGCCCATGCTGGAGTTTCTAGAGGAGCCTCTGCCATCCCCCAAATCGTAGCCGTGACCTCTTGATATAATACATTTTGCCTCAAAATCCAAAAGGCAAAGGCAAAGGGCCTCCTTTCTAGCCCTTTGCCTGGGGTACCCCCCCCATCTCTTTACCCCTCACCCTGCCTCCGCTCTCATCACACCTGTCCAGGCCCCACCCCAGCGGAAGGAAAGAACTGTCCCTTTATGGAGACAGGCAGACACCCCACTCGCTACACCCCCTTGGCCAGGCCTGATGGGAAGGCAAGGCAGCCCACTGACTGCCGCTCCTCCTCCCACTTGTCCTGCACACTCGTCCTGAATGCCATCTTATTCCGGGACTGTATTCCACCTGAGATATGTCAAGAAGAGGGGCAAGGACCCCCTTGTGAGAGTGCTTCCTGACAGGAAGGACAAGCAGTGTGCAAGCAAGTGAAAAGGGGGAGGGAGGGCTTGGGCACCAGCTAAGGAATGCAGGCAGCCTCCAAAAGGTGGAGGAGGCAAAGAGACTCTTGGAGCCCCCAGAAGGAAGGCCGTCCTAGTGGCACCTTGCTTCTAGAACTTCTCACCTCCAGGACTGTAAGAGAATGAATTTCTACTGCTCAAGCCATCGAGTTTGTGGCTGCTTATCACAGCAGCAAGAGTAAACTAATACAGACACATTCCAGAGGAGATGGCAAGCAGGCAGCTATGTGCACAAGTGTGGGGAGCCAAGGGGGGCCTTGAAGTATGGGAGCCCCTGGCCTCTATTGGGTGCTGGGACCCTGACATTAGGTGAGACCACCATTGGAAACTGGGTAGCAGACCCAAGAAGAGGGCCCAGCCAGAACCGCTGTTCCCCAATGTCAAGAGGGCACCATAAGATACAATCAGATAACTGGGTTCCCTGCTAAGATGCCAGGCAGACTCTGCACAGGGCAGGGAGGTGTCCAGCCCAGGGGCCTGGACCTGCCTCGTCAGAGGGCTCCGCACCCTGCAGCATACACTGCTGCACCCCTGCGCTTGCCGGAAAGGAACCAAGACGCTCCACTTGAATTAGGCGTGGGGATGTGGATTTCTGTCTCTGACGACCAAACACCCTAATAGCTGTCTTAAATAGGGAGACCCCAAAAGGAGGTTTGTTTGACTCTTGGATCTGACAACTAGAAAAATAAGGTCTAAAGAACATGTCTGAAAAGCTGGAATTAGTTAAGCTAAAAATTGAGCCTGTAAACTTTCTAAAACCTTGAAATACATAAAAAGCAAGTACAATGACAAGAGAAACTTGAGGAGGGAAAAAAGAGAAGAAACCAGAGAAAAACATGACAGAAATAAGCCTGAAATTATTAATTACAACAGCATTTAATTTATTATTTTGCCATAATTATAAAGCAAACCCAATTTAAATGTCCACCTTTTCACATTGAGTAAAACAAAATCAAAATAATTACTGTTCATGACAGACATTTCCAAAGCAAAGTTACAAAAGATAAAAACTTACCAGAATATGAAGTTAGAAAGCACAGGTCAAATATTCATTTCAGACACAGTAACATATAAGACAAAAGACATTACTTGGACAAGAAGCGCCAAGTTTTATGTACCAAATTATACTATATTTAAATACAGAAGGTAGAAACTTTTCGAAATATGAGGGAGTTTGGTGAAAACACTCTACAAATTGAGGCCTACGACTCACTTTTCACAATCTTGATAGACCAAGAAGGCAAAAGAAAAAAGCAATAAAGATTCTGAATGAATTACCAATAACTTTGTGTGTGTATTTGTGTGTGTGTGTGTGTGTGTGTGTGTGTGTGTGTGTGTGTGTGTGTGTAGAGAAAGAGAGAGAGAGAAAGGGGGCTAAGAGAGGAGAGAGAGAAGTGGCTAATAAAAATAAATGTTTTAAGGAGCAGTAGGGGATTGAGTAAATTATAATACAATCTTACAGTCACAATCAACAGCCAATAAAATCTGTGTTGTAGAATTGCATTCATTGTTATAAAAACGTGGCATCATATAAAACTTTGAGACTTACAAACAGGAAACATCTCCTATGCAACACCCCTGGAATAAACTACTCAGAGATTTGGCCATCAAAATTTCTAAATTAAATCTGCCAAGAAGAACAGAGAGAGGAAGCATTCAGGCCACATTCTTGATTTCACACAGTACGACGAAAACGGTCAATTTTAGTTACAGAACTCTTCAGGAAGAATTTTCAGAAAAGTTGAAGGAAGACGTGAATAGGTAGAGACATAGCAAGAAGACTGTACTATGGTATGTGTATAAATTCAGCGCAAACCGACCTCTTAGAATGCATTTCGCCTCAAAATCCGAATGACTTTTTTCACTTTGAAAAAAAATGATTGAAAAATTGGCCGCGGAGCTTAATCATAAATGCTGAAAAGAAGTCGACGGAGCAGACACCTGCTCACCGGGATGTTAGAAGTTGGTAAAGGCCATCGTGCTCTCGATGCAGACCTGGAAGGCCTGGCGTGGCGTGGTGCTGGCTCACAAGCACCCACACGGCACCCACGAGGTGGGGCCCCATTCAGGCCCATGACAACAAGGGGGTTCAAGTCAACAGTGCCATCTAATCAAAATGAAATCTATTCCCACAAAAAGGAAAAAAATTAATTTACAGATAAACCACAGTAAATGTAAGTGTCTGTAACTTGGAGGTGGTGAAAACTTTCTTAAGCGTGACACCAAAAACAAAAATCACAAGAGTAACCATTTGACCACATCCGCATCTGAAACTTCTGTATGTTAGAAGTGATGAAATAAGCAAAACGAAAAATAAAATCAAGTGAAAAGGAGAGGATGGAATTAGGGGAAATGATTGCCGTGGAGTAGCCAGGTAAAGGGTTAATACCTTTAACATATACGACAATCAAGGAAATATTAACATACAAATAGGAAAAGGAGCAAAGAATACAACAGTCTTCAATAGGAGAAATACAAATACCAAAATGCATTTGAAAAAATGTTCAGCCTCATCAGTATTCAAGTGCATGCAAATTAAAACAACAAGCTCTCATTTTTCACCTATAAAATTGCCACTTTATTAGTACTGTTATTATATTCAGTCTTAGCCAGGGTATGGGCGTACAGTCATTTATACTTTCTTGGTGGAAACAAGGTGCAATAGCGTTTTAGAGGGTAATTTCCTTTCCCATCTGCATTTCCAATACCTTTTGACCCACCCATTCTTCTTGTAGAAATTCATCCTAAAAAAATAATTAGCCACAAGGTTGTTTATTGCCATGTTTTCTGAATGGCAAAATAAGAAGACTAAATGTCAACTAATAGGCAATCATGGGTTATAGAAATTTATACAATGGCATTCTATGCAACCACTAATAATGGCTTTATACAAATATGCACATCAGCGTTGCATTGTTAAATGAGAATAACAAGTGACGAAATAGTACATACCTGAAAATCTACTTTTGAAAGGGAAAGTAAGAGAGGACCCACTGAAATATTGGCACTGATTATCCATGGTTGGCAAGATGGTGGGTGATTTGTACTTGCCATATTGTGGTTATTTTAATTTAAAAAAATGTCCTGCAATAAACATACATTAATTGTCTAATAAAAATAAATGTTTTAAGGAACAATAGGGGATTGAGTAAATTATAATACAATCTTACAGTCACAATCAACAGCCAGTGAAATTTGTGTTGTAAAATTATATTCATTGATATGGAAAGACGGTCATCGTCCATGGTTAAATGAAAATAGTACATTACAAAACAGTGTGTGCACTATAATCTCTTTTTGTTTATAAATAGAAAATATGTCTATTTGTATGCATAGGAAAATTACAGAAGATTATAAAATGGAATGTTAAGAATTGGTTATCACTGGTGGGTGTGAGGAGGGTCTTATTTTTCTTTGCTCCTTTCTGCATTTTTCAAAGTTTTCTGCAACTATCATGTATGAATTTTATAAATTAGATTTGTTTTAAAAAAATATTCACTCCCTTGCATCCCATCATTCTACTTCTAAGATTTTTGTCCTGAGGAAGTAAACCCTCCTGTACTTGCTTCCTTAAACCAGTTCTCCTTGGGAAGATTCTGTCCCCCAGGGGTGGGGGGGGGCAGGCAATGCCCGAGATATTTCTGGTTGTCACTCTGGGGGATGGGATACTGCTGGCATTTAGAAAATAAAGGCCTGGGATGCTGCTAAAATCCTACAATGCACAGTACGGCCCCCATGACAAAGAATAGCCTGGCCCCAAATGTCAGTGGGGCTGAGGTTGAGAGACCTGCCTTAAACCATTGTTTGCTCTTTTACTACTTAAAGGACAACATTCTCCCCAACCATCCTGAGCCTTTGCCAAGAGTCACAGAAAAGCCCAGAAGCTGAAGGCACCTAAAGAGGACATCCAGACATGACTGTCCTCAAAGAATCTTCGAGGAGTTCTGGCATGTAACCCAGGGAAACTGCACAGAATCACCATCCCTCTAGCCCGCACAGCAGCCCCTCATCCTGCAGCCGCTCCGCTGCCCTCCCCTGCTCTCTGCCCAAATGCCCTCCTTTCACCAGCAGCTCTGACTCTACCCTCCTCTGCTCATACTCTAGATCCTGCACTGTGCAGACACAAGACAGAGAAGCAAAGGCAACACATTTTTACCCAAGGGCAGGAGTTACCAACTGTGCAAGCCAAGTAAAATATCTGGAGATTTAAGAAAGAAACCAAGCTTTGCTAATATTTTCCATATGGATTAGCTCTACTGCATGCATATAATTGCTGTAATGTACATATGTTGGGGATACTGTGCTCAAGTCAGTTCCTGGCGAATCGTGCAACACAAATTGTTTGAAGAAGCCTGGTATGGAGCAGCAAAGAAAGGAGATCTCTGCTCTTTGGGGGGTAGACAGGGAGAGAAGACAAGAATACAAAGCAATAACTCTTGTGCCCAGCACAATCTGATTCTGAGAAAAGTGTTGAAACCTCCACCATCTGGCAAGAGCCAGCGACATTGGCCTTACCTGGTTTGTCACTCAGAAATTCCTCTAACTCCAAAGCCATCCTAGAACCAAGCCCTTGGCATTGGGATTTTCCTCCTCAGCTCTGGGCCATGCTTGTCCCTGCCCTTGGTGTGTAAAGAATGGGGGAGAAAGTGGCTTCTAATGTAGGGAGGCCAGAACGAGTTTTTGCTCACTCTTTATCCCTATTGCCTGAAGCTGTGTTTGGCACTCAAGCACTCAATATGTATTTGTTGATTGGAGATATAGATGGAGGGACAGATGGATAACTGAGCTCTTTGTGGATGGATAGTGGAAGACTGAATGGACAAAGGGAGGGAGGGAGGGAGAGAGGGAGGGGTGGATGAGTGGATGGACAGACAGATAGATGGATAGGTGGTCCTACAGACAGATGAAAGGGTGGATCAATGGGTGACTGGGTGGATGGCTGGAAGGATGGATGAAAGCCTGTTACTGTCCTGAGATGTGATTCAAATTGCAGTTCAGTCAGCCTCTCTCATATCATCTATTACCCGAATTTACCACTAGACTGGAGAGAGGCCATGTTTCCTGCAGAATCAGAAGCAGACCCAGGCCTAGCCCATAGTGGTCAGCTAGCCACCATCAGCTGCTCTAAAGAACCAACCATGAGGGTGAAGAGATTATCGATTAAATGCTCTGAGCCTGCATGTCCTTGCCTATAAAATGGGGATACTCCCCACCCCCTCTAAAGCATCATGAGCATTAGTAATGTAAATACCACCTCCCTGGCACTATAAATGGTACCTAGAAAGACAATGGACTGAGAGAATAGCGGAGACATCTAACTGGGTCCCAGGGGTAAGCAAGCCTCACCTGCAGCAGGTAATGCCGGAATGATGAGTAGGGTTTTCTAGGAGCCTGGGGGAGAGGGGGAGGTGTCCCAGGCAGAGGGAGAGCCAGTGGAGGAGCCAGAGAGGTCTGGAGGTGCCCTTGAACACCAGGTGTTGAGGCTAGGGGGTACATGCCACACAATGCTTTACTTTACACAGGCGAGGAAGTGTGGGTCACAGGGTGATAATACGAGGACGAGGTGGTCCTCGAGGGTGAGCTACACGCTGGCTGTCCCCAACCCTCCGTGCTCTCCTCTGAGTGACAAAGCAGCTGGATGCCTGCAGCTGGATTTCCGGGCTCTGGAGAGCAGGCCCCTGCTGGGAAGGAGAATGGAAGTGGCAGCAGCAGAGACAGCCACGGCCTGTCTACTCCAGAGATGAGGACTATCTCTCTGATGTCTGCTGTCTCCATATCTGCATCACCAGCTCTCTGCTGTTAGCACCCCCCTCCCAACATGCATGCACACATATGCGTGCACGCGCGTGCACACACACACACACACACACACACACACAATGCAAGCAGAGCTTTTGACTTCTAGAAGACATCTTGAAATAAATACATAAGTGAATAGGTGGCCTGGTGGAGGGTGAGTGGAATATGGGCATATGTGGAAGAGCAAAAATATAACACCCAAACTAAAAATAAAAATAAGTAAATGCATCAGTGATTGATTTGGAAGGATGCAGGTGTATTGTCGGCATTGACCACTGACACGCCATTCTAGAGGGGATTGACAAGATCTGGGAAATTTCGAGAGCACATTTCCTTTGACCAAGCACATTCCCTTGGTCTGCCTGGCAATTTGGACTCTTCCCACAGACCCGCGGCACCATGGCAGGTCTGTGGGCAGGGAGGCTCTCTGAAGCCAGACCTCAGCGTGGCTGCCTCCTATGGGACAGTCTTAAGTCAATTCCAACATCACCTCTTGGGAGGAGGAGCTCCCATCCTGTCACACTCTGCAGCCACTCGCACCCATCAGGATGTTTAAAACACCCAAAGTGCAGGAAACCTGGAGGAGGATTCACATTATAAGTTGTTATGGAAGGTCGGGCTGCCAAAGGGGAGAGCTGGTCAACCCGGAGACCGCTTTACTCTAAGCCTGGAGGGGGACACGCTGGCCAGAGGCCTGGGGGTGGGGCCTCCAGCTGCTGCAGACTCGTCTTGCTGCCCAAAGCAGGGATCAGTGATGAGAAGTCTGGGTCACTTCTGTCGCTACCCCTTTCACTAGCCAGCTCAAATCCCCCTTTATTTCCACCAACTGTCTGATAGGGTTCTTCAGTGGAGAGCCTGAGTTAGTGGCCCTTACTTTGTGGGGTCGCTATAGTCTTGCACTAGCTATTATCACTAGACACAGAAACACTAAGAGGCCCCCCCCAGAGGACCCCTGGGTGCCGACATGGACTTCCTTCCTCTAACCATGTAGAAGTACTCTATTTCCCCTTGGTGAACAGGATCAAGCCCCCCAAGCCGCACAGAATTCCCCTTCTTTATGGAGTCTGGCCTGTGGCAGTCTCAGCCTCTGGTCCACTGCTGTGGGCCCTGGTGGACGCATTTCTCCCTTGGGGAATATGATGTCCGGACCAGCTGTGCCACAGACTATGGGCACCGGGAGTAAACAATTTACAAATGTGTTCACAGCAGAAGGGGGTCCCTTCCATTTCCACCCTTCTTTCTTGGCCCTGTGATTCTGGTTATGGAAGAAGCAGCACCATTTACTGGTCACTGGTTCGAAGCATATCTGACTCTGTAGGCCAAGGCCCTGCAGGGACCATTCTCCCAGCTGCCTCATTACTGAGTCTGCAATAGGTAATTCCAATGCTCTATGTCATGACTTGGCAATCTATGGCCCACGGACCAAATATGGCCCAGGGCCTACTTTGCAAATAGGGTTTTAATGACGCACGGCCAGACCCATTCATTCTCATAGCACTACTGACTGCGTTCAGGCGACAGAAGAGGTGGTCAGTGAGGTGGCCCATACAACCTAGCCTATTTACCATCTGATCTTCACAGAAAAGTTTTTGAGCCTCAATTTACAACATTAGTGAATTCTGGCTGAGGATGTAGTTGTTAAATTGGCAAAATCCACCGGCATGAGACCACCGCTGCACCTCGTTCATAAAATAAATCCCCTGGCCAGGAGAAATATTTAGGACCCCATTTAGGGGTTTAGGTTGTAGCTACAGCTGCAACCGTGAATAAAGCAATTGTGTAAGTGCACAGATAGAGCTGTTGACTGAGACCTTGCAGACAGAGAAGACAAAGCCACATCCAGAAAAGCATCTGTTTCACGAAGGACAACGATGGATAGGACCTGCCACAATCAAAATGTCAGGGGACTCGCTAGTCCCCATGGAGAACAGTGCAACATCCAGGCCACTGCACTGGTCTTTGTCATCCACAGGTTGACAGTTCATAGTGACAGTAAGGCCACTTAGCCCCCCTAGGTGAGGGTCCTTGCATTTGGACCCACATAAAACTTCCTGGTTTGGGGCCTCAGTGAGAAAGAACTGGAATCGGCAGTGGAAGTTGGTGACATAGAACCTAATGTGACCACCTACTGGCCAGGAACCCCTTCTGCAGTGGGTTCCCTTGCTGAACAGTCACCTGGGACATTAACCTTCCCACACTCTGTGCCTGCATAGCTCCTTGTCACCAGTTCAGCAATCTCATTCCCCAAATATTAGCTGCTGCCCATGAACAAGTATAAATTCACACTCCAGCCAGCCCCGGGGGTACTTCCCCACCATGCAGAAATCTCTGTATGTCATGGCCAAGTTTTCTTTTCTTCTATCACTGCTCATAGGTAAATACCCAGGAAGCTGTAAATTATCTTCTGGGTCAAATTTCAGTCTTGTTTCTTGGAGCAACTGAGCTCTGACGGCAACAAGAGGAGCAGGGGTGAGTTTTGAAGGGAATTGGTACCTCTTGCGAGGAAGCTGGCCCGTGTGAGGTCATTACAGGGTTTTCAAAGAAAGGTAAGACATATCTCCGTGTTCAGATTCTCCCCGGCTCCAATTCCAGTCTCCTTCCCAATCAGAGCCCCAGGTGGGACGAGGCGACTAAGTGGTTAAGGCGATGGGCTGCCAATCAGCACCCAGCGCTCAGGGAGCCCATCTGTCACGGCTGTTAATTCAATTGATGTTGTAATTCTGCAGCTCCACCATCAAATATGGAGTCTTATTTCCCACTGTATCAGCCCTGTAGCTACAAAGAAAGGAGGTTGCTTTGGGATCCTGTAGAGGCTCTCTTCTGACTGTACCTTAAGCAAAGACTTGAAATCTGTGGCTTTCGCTCTAGGACCCTCTTTGTGCTGTCAGAAGCAGTCAGTCAATTGCAGAATTCTTGTGGCCACTACTCCTGGACAGCAATTTAATCTCCCAAAGTGTCACCTTCACTGGGACCTTATCCCAGGGAATGAATCCAGTGTCTGAAGGTGAGTCGATGTCCCACCTGCTGACATGCAGACTTGCCTTCTCTACCTCTGACGCCATGTCACTTTCACAGGAGGAGAGACCTGTCTGTCATTCCTACCAGGTACAGCAGATCCTGATATGCACAGAAACCACCCTGAGCTGGCCTGTGCTGGAAAGGCAAAGTATGGGCTCACGTCACCTCGAGGGCACGGAGGGGCTCCCCCACTGACTCCTCACACTGGCTCTGCCTGGAACTCACCGCCCCCCCAGACACTCACCTCTGCTCCTGGCCTTTCAAGCCCCCCACCCCCACCCAGACCTCCCTGACCAGCCATCCTAAGGCACTATTGCATCCTATTTGCTTCCATCCCAGCATCCTCTAGGTACCAGGGAGCAAGTTTTCAGGGACCCAGCGAGAAGGAGGAGAGTGGAAGAGAAGGGAGAAAAGAGGAGAAAGAATGTGCCTGGATTCTCGGCTAAACAAAGACGCATGAGCCAGGGCAGGGCCCCAGAAGGCAGGGCCCTGCTCAGCAGCGCTCTCTGACCCTTGGACATTCTGGGTGTCCTGTGGGCAAGGAGCCCAGCATTTCACCCCAAACCCCTCTGCTGTTAGATGGGGAAAGTTGGGGGTAAAGAGGAGACAGAACCTGTCAGGTCATACAGCGAACGGGGGCCTGGCCCCCGCGCCAACCCCTTCCCCACCCCGCACTCTTGGTGAGCTCCCCAGGCACTGCCCCTCCCAGCGAGTCGGGGAGCCGCTGCAAACACCTTCTGCAAACACCCCCACCCCAGCCATTAGAGATGAAGGGCTTGCTTTTCCAAGCAGCGCCCTGAGAACCCAGCAGAAGCTATGGCCTAAAGAAACCAGCAGGTAGCTGGCATCCTAGGACCCAGCAGGGAGCTGGCACCTATAATACCTAGCAGGGAACTGGCACCAGTAGGAACCAGCAAGGGGTCAGCACCAACAGAACCCACCGGGGAGCTGGGACCTACAAAAACCAGCAGGGAGCCAGCACCCAAAGGACCCAGCCAGGCCGGGAGCAGCAGGGAGGAGGCACCTACTGGGCAGAGCAGCGCGAACCCAGCAGCAAGCTGGCACCTACAGAAGCCAGCAGGCGGCCAGCAACTACAGGGGCCAGCAGGGTGAAGGGACCCAGCAGGGAGTAAGCACAAACAGGGCCCAGAAAAGAGCTGGCACCTCAGGGCACAGCAGAGAGTTGGCCCCGGAAGGGCCCAGCAGGGAGTCAGGACACTGCAGGGAGCCTCACCCTGAGAACCCAGCAGGGAGCCTGCACCCGGAGAACTCGCCAGTGAGCCGGCACCCACAGACCCCCACAGGCACCGGCACCTACGGGAGCCAGGAGGCAGCCAGGGCCAGCAGGGAGCAGGCGCACAGGGCGCAGAACGGCGCCTGTGCCTGAAGATCCAGGCGCGGCGTCAGCCCCTAAAAAGCCAGCACGGAGTCGGGACCCTGGAGGCTGCCTGAATCTAGAAAACCCAGCAGGGAGCTGAAAACTGCAGGGTGCAGCTGGCAGTCGGCACCTATAGAGCCCAGCAGGGCGCTGAGACTCACAGCGCTCGGCAGGGAGGCAGCGCCAGGGGAGCGGGCACACACGGGGCGAGGAACGGAGGCGGCAACGACAGGAGCATGCGTGGCGTCCTAAAGGGCCTCGTAGGGATTCAGGCCCCTGGAGGCAGCTTGAACACAGACAACCCAACAGGGAGCCAGACATGAAAGGGAGGGCCCAGCCGGGAGTCCACAAGGAGAGCACTCAGCAGGGAGCAGGCCCCTAGAGCGCCCAGCGGGGAGCCGGCCACCGGACAGCTCAGCAGGAACCCACCACCTAGCAAGAACTAGCAAGGAGCACCGATGGCGCCCAACAGGAGCCGACAAGTATAAAAACAGGACAGCACAAGACTTACAGCAAGGAGTCAGGACGAGCGTTGAGTAGGCACAAAGGGGGAGCAGAGCCATGCCAAAACCCACAGGACCAGTCAACGTGTCGGCCGGAAAGGACCCAGCAGGGGTTCAGCACCCAGGAGGGTGTCTGCACCAAAGAAACCGGCAGCCGGGAAAGGACCCAGCAGGGGTTTAGCACCCAGCAGGGTGTCTGCACCAAAGAAACCGGCAGCCGGTTGTCTCCTATAGAACCCAGCAGGGAGCCGGCACAATGCACCCGGCGGGGAGCAGGCGCAGACACACGCAGCAGGGGCCAATAGCACTCCCCAGGGTGCCGGCACCTATATTCCAGCAGGGAACTGGCACCTATAGCACATAGCAGGAAACCAGATTCAGCACGGAGCTGGAACCTATAGGAACTAGCAGGGAGCCGGCACCTATAGGATTCAAGATGGTGCTGAGAACTAAAGCACCCAGCAAGGACTCAGCTGGAGGTCGGCACAAACAGGTCCCAAAACGGAGCTGGCACCTATGGGACCAGTCATGGAGTCGGCACCTTAAGTGCCCAGCAGGGAGCCAGGACCCCAGAGGGAGCCTGAACCTAGAGAACCCAGAAGGTAATCAGAACCTACGGGGCACAGCAGGGAGTCAGCTCCTATAGGACCCAGCAGGGTGCCAGGATATATAGAACCCAGCTGGCACCTATAGACCCAGCTGGGAGCGGGAAACCACAGGGTCTACCAGGGAACTGGCACCCAACGGACCAGGCATGGAGTTGTCACATAAAGGGCCCAGCAGCAAGTCAAGGGCCTGGATGAGCCTGAACCCAGTGAACCCCAATGGGGCTGGACCCTACAAGGCCCAGCAGGGAGCAGGCACCTTTAAGACCCAGCAGGGAGCTGTGCCTACCGGGCCCAGCAGGGCCTAGGGATCTCGGCAGCCGCCTGCCCAGATCCCTGCTGACTGCAGACACCTACAGATCCCGACAGAGTCAGGCCCCAGCAGGGAGTCGGCACCTACAGGCCCCAGCAGGGAGTGAAGACCCAACTGGGACTCACCTGCAGATCCAAATACCCACAGGAACACCCCCATGCCACCAGGAACTATCCGGGATACAGGTGGCCAGTTACACGACCTGGGTGCTGCCTTTGCTCACCCAGGGGTGGGCACCCAGAACTCAAGGTCTAGAGTACTAGAGACTGAAGACTGAAGACTCTAACAAAGCGAGCAGGCTTTGAGCTGGCAGCCCTGTTCCAACGGGTTTTGCTATCAATGAACCACCCCAAAATGAGTGGCTTAACGCGACAACCATTTCTTTAGTTCATGATTTTGTGGGTCAAGAAATTGGGCTGGGCTCAGCTGGCCAGCTCTTTGTCTTGGCGGCTAGGCCAGGTGGTTCTTTGTTCCAACCTTCACTGGGTTTGCGCACTCATCTGCGATCACAGCACGCTGACCAAGAGCAGCGTGGGAGGGAGCAGCCTCCCGGCAATCTGTCTCTGCTCCCCGTTTCTCACCCTCCAGCGGGCTGGCCTGGCCCTTCGTGAGGCAGCCGGACAGCTCGACGAGCTCGCGTAGAAATGGACCGGACCTCGTTGCACCAAGGCTGGGCACAGACTCTGTCACCTTCACCAACTCTACTGGCCATAGGAGGCTCCAGGTCAGCCCAGAGTCAGGGCTGGGGGCGTGGACTCCACCCCGTGACATGAGGGGCTGGCTCCTATCACAAGGGTGCGAAGTTAAGGGGAAGGGAAGAGTGTGGATATTTTTGCAAGTGATCATACCACAGATTCTAAATATTTGGTGAACATCAAAGGCGTGCTCTCTATAGCATTCACATCAGGACTTTAACAAACTGTTTTCAGTTTCATTTTGAATAAAAACATGACTGAGGGCCAGATCCTGCTCAGGGCTGCCAGCTTGAGCCCTCTGCAAGACACAGTTAATGAATGTTTTTCAGCAAAAAATGAACGAAAATGCTTCCTACTTAAAAGATGCTTGGAGACTTCTGGTACCAGCCACTTGGCAGACTATCTAACCCAAAAATCCCCCTGCTGCAAACACAGGAATAGTAGATAAAATATAACAAATATTCCTTTAAAGGCGAGAGAAGCTGGTGAAAGTTGGGGGGTGGGGAGCATACCAAGATCCAGAAACCAAAGCAGAACTGAAAACCAGTGCCACAAAGGAGGCAAAAGAGCAGAACCAGAAACCCCATCTGTGGGAGGCTGGGGTGTGCAATGGGCGATTTGGTCTCCGAAGACTCTGTGTTCCTGTAGGAGCAAGAGTAAAAACCTTGACCCTGAGGGAGATTTGGGGTCGAAATGGGACTCCTCATTGTGAGAGACTGAATATGTAAACATATAGAATAGAGCCTGGCCCCCAGTCCGCAGCAAGCAGCCAGGAAGCCTGCCTGCTTCCACGAGCTTGGAGGAGTCAGGCCACTGTGTCCAGTAACCGGTCCAGCCAGACAATAAACCCTGCAACAATCAGCCCCAAATAGCCAGGACTCGATTAAGAACTGACTGCTTCCCTGAGCTTGTCCCAGCTTCCAACTTAGAACCAAACAGAGGAAGCCACGCATGCTCCCTAGCCAGGCGTGAGATGCCCTCCAGTTACTTGCCCAGGTCAGTGCCTCTATCAGGACTCACCTGGAACCTTCCTTTTTGCCCACTATAAAGCTTTGCCACTCCTCTGCCTACCTTTGAGTCTCTGCGCACACGAATGACTGTAGCTGACTCCCCTCTTATAGAAACTGAATAAATTGCCCTCATTTTCCATTTGCTTGGTCTTCATTTATTTCCAAGAGTAAAAACCACCTCCAGAAAGGCTGGAAGACTTCTGGATATTTATCTCCAAATAACTGACCAAAATAACTCCCAGCATAGTAAGTGTGTTTACATTAGAAACAACTATGAACATATTTATTCTGAATGGACTAGGAACAAAAATCGTAAGTCCATCTGAATATACATAGATTATGCACTTTAATGGGATTTTATCTTCATTGATAACAAAAACTCTCAACAAAGTTGCAATTAAATGAAACTCCTTAGTGTGATACACGGATTGTGTGAAAAGCTCATTACAAAGAAATCACAAAATGGCAGAAGCATCCAGTAAGAGTTAGGACTTTGACAGTCGGGATACCCACTGTCACCATGTCTACTCACATTGCCCGTAGAGCCTCAGCTTGTGCAATAAGACAAGAAAAAGAAGTTAAACATATAAGGATTGGAAAAGAAGAAACAAATTATAAGATCAAAATTCCTGCAGAGTCTACAGACAACCTAATGCAACTAATGAAAGAGTGGAGCAAAGTTGTTGGCTATGAGACCAAAATGCAAAAACAAATTATATCTCCAGATCGCAGCAACTGACTATCAGAAATTTTAAAAAGACACCAATAAGAACAAACATAGAGGATTAGGAAGAAATCTAACAAAAGATGCCCATCATCTTTGTGGAGAAGATGGTAAGACTTTATTGAAAACCAAAGTCAATTAGACAGACATGCCATGTACATGGGTAAGAAAACAATATCATAAAAATGACAGTTCTTCCAAACTGATCTATAATTTTAATTTAATCTCAATTAAATTCCAATCGGGAATTTTATAGAACATGACAAACTAATCTTAGAGTTTTATGTGGGTGAACAAGAATAGCTGTGACAAGTTCTGAGCGAAAAGGTGGGGGATCCAAGATAGTTACTACGATCTACCAGAAAGCTTTAACAAGCAAAATAGGGAGATGTTGGCACAGTGAGAGAAAAACCCTAAAGGGGCAGGCTATAGAGTCCACTCACAGACTAAGACACAGAAGGAAAGAACAAACACTTGAATCAGTGGGAAGCGTGACAGAAAACAAAAATTATTATTCCTGCAGAAAGAAAGAAAATAAAATCCCTGAATTCAAATCATACACTGTATTTTTTAATAAAAGGTGAAGAAAACCCATTTCTTAAAACTTATGGAAAAAATCTGAAAATAATTTTATGACTTCTGGTGGGGAAAGATTTATTGAGGAAGACACAAAATCACAAACTACAAAGGGAAAGATTGAGAACTTTGCATACATTAAAATTTAAAGCGTCTGTAAGACAAAAGGCACAATAAGCAGAATTAAAAAGCAAACAAACTACAAACTGGGAGATATATTTGCTATGCACAAAAGGGACAAGATTATTATTCAGAATATGAAAAGAACTGCTACAAATCAGAAAGAATGTGCCAAACAACCCAAGGGAAGAGTGAGCAAAAGATATAAACCAGTAAGTAATTCACAGAAGAAGGGGGTGGGATGGCCAGTTAACAGATGGAAAGATAGTCGATGTGGGCCGTCACCAAGGAGAGGTAAACTCAACCGTGTTTCATTTCATTCCATGCTTATTTGTCAAGCACTTATTATGGACCAGGCATTTTTCTGCCATTTGTTCATAATTCCCAGATAGGCCCATCTTCTGCAAAAACCCAGACCAGCTGTTAGAGGAGACTTCTGCTGGTTTCAAGACCAAAGAGACACGTTAGCATGGAGGCGGCCTGGGAACCTCGCTTGGAGGCAGATGACCGATACAGAGCAACAAAGGTAGATCTTTGAGTATGACATTGAGGCTTCTTTGCATGAAGAAATGGGACATGAGGTGGTAGGACCTCAGTAAGCCTTTAAATGATGACTCCAGTTCCCCAGATTTCAGTAATCAGAATGGTTGTGTTTGGGTAGGAGCTGCTATGGCTTCTGGGAGAGCCTGGGGCTTCAGGAGGTGGAGCCAGATTGTCACAGCTCTGCAAGAGGTCAGCAAGTGTCCCTGCCTGAAAATGCTGCTATAATAACACAGAGAAAAGAAGTCACTTCCTTAATGTTCCAGAACCTTCCTCCCTGGAATCATGAAGTCTACACCTATATTTAGCTGGATAGTACTATAGGCTCTCTGCCAGGTCATTCACTTAGTAAGAACACATTTGGGATAAAGGTCCTCGGGGGGCTAGGCCTGGAGGTCCGATTACATTGGAATAAATTATATCAAGCAAATAAGAAATGTCTGGAAACATCAAGTGTCAGAGATGTTCACCTAAAAATGAAGAGCCAAAACTAGGGGCAAGTGAGTGTTTATTTGGGATCAAAGAGCTGCAATTTGGGGAGCACAGATTCAGGAAGATGCCAAAATAGTGTCATGAGGAGGGACAAAGTTAGGGGCTTTTTATAGAAGGAAAGAGGGTGAGGAAATGGTCAGTGAAGGGGTCACAGGTAACATGGTCACAAGCTAAAAGGAAGGGTCCATTGGGACACAGGGGAAAATTTTCCAACCCCATCTGGATTGTTCTAGACAAAACAAGCTGATTAGCAACCACAGATTAGTAGGAGAAAAGGTCAAAATGTAATAATGGCTGTACACCCTCAATATTAACGGAGAGGACTGAATTTCTCCTGAATTTAGATAAGATCCGGTGTGGTCAGGGTGGCATGGCAGTTGAGCTACCCTGCATTTAGGGGCCTGGGGCATCAAGGAGAGATGGGGAACTTTACATGACAGACAAGAAGGGGTTACATCATTCTGACTCTGAAAATAAAGATGAGATTCTTAGACAGAAGGACATGTTCACCGATAACCCCACAAATGGATGAGGCTCCCCCAAACTACGTTCTTCTGAGTCATAAAGCTGGGGGGGTGGCAGAGATTGCATACCCAATTCAGAAAGAGACAGAAGCTTAAGATGTGATGATCTTTTTTCATTGAGGATGGAAGGAAGAAGGACTTAGACAGGACAGAATGTTCTCCTTGATCTCAAGGGGTTCCAGTGCTCAAATACTCTGCAGGACGGGGGTGGGGGGAATTCTTGAGGAAACCAGTTCTGAGCATCTTGGGGTGTTTAAGTTGGAAACCTTCAGGTCACAAGTTGGTAAAGTTCACTTTT
Organism: Scalopus aquaticus; assembly: GCA_004024925.1. Lineage (NCBI taxonomy): Eukaryota > Metazoa > Chordata > Mammalia > Eulipotyphla > Talpidae > Scalopus > Scalopus aquaticus. The sequence continues at coordinate 20,168 of PVIJ01011530.1, forward strand.
TTCAGTCCTTTCAAACAGGGCAATCTTGGTCTGCCACTATCAGACTGTTGGTCTGAGCCGCCCACATGAGACAATCTGCTGGAAAAAGGCTGCCCATTTCCATTTTGAAATGTCTCCCTCTGACACCAACTCTTCATGCTGATATCGTAGAGAAATTGGAACTCTCACACTGCAGATTAGAGTTGGAATTGGTGCTGCCCACTTGGGCACATCTATGTATTACCGACACCCCTACCCCATGACCAGTGACTCTACCCCAACTCTCACACATGTAACAAGAAAACACACCCCAGAATTGTGATTGCAGCTTTGTTTTCTGGAGATAAAATGAGGAGCAATGGAAATAGCCATCAAGAAGGCAATGGACCATAAATTGCGGTCTGTTCATTCAGTGGAATACAATACAGCACTTAAAGTTCAATCTAAAACGCATGCTTAGCAGTAATAAAAAGCAAACTGCAGAATTTTACAGAGAGTATGGATCATCAATGAGATGCTAATATGTGCACGGCAATGTCATATATTACTTAGTGAGACAAGAACATGTGTAGTAAAAGAGTAAAGATATGCATGGAAATGTAAAAAAGCCCAAGTTCAGGAGAGCGGTTTCTGCTGAGGAGGGAGAAGGAGCAGGAGGGAAGAGATGCTCAGGGAACCTTAGACTGGGGTTTTACTCCTTAAATCCTCTCGTGCTTGCATGCGTGCACACACACCCCCTCTGAAACACAGAGGCAGGGTGCCCAAGGACTTGCGCTGTTGACATGAATGCTGGTCATTTTAGTCTCAGCAGTTTTCTGTGTGCTGGTGAGAGTTTATAATTCAAAACATGCAATTCGCTTGGGAATGCAAAAGAGTTTCAATGGGCGACTTTGCTGAGGGTGGGCGATGGACGCTGTCCCTAGGGTGCTCATAGCAATGTGGTCAGGCTGTGCTCAAAGGGGATGATCAGACACCGGACGTTCCCAATTGCAGGACTTCTCAGAGCCTTTAACACGCTAATATAGACTGAGAATCTCCAAGAATGGTGAACAGTTTCCAAGCCCTTGACATCATATGCATTTCTTGCAGAACAGAGTGGGAGACATTGGTCCAAGTGTCCTCGCATTTTCCAAACACCCAGCCCTCGGGCCTTCTGTGAGCGGGGTCAGAACCCTGCGACCACAGCTCAGAGAGCTGGCGGGTTTCCATCCTGCTCCCTCACCAACCTGACTTAGACATGAATATTTCCCACAAATCCGAGACCCATCAGCAGATGCATGGGCAAGCAATCTGTGGTTTATCTGCCCAGTGGAATCTCATTCAGCAACCCAGAAGCATTAACTGCTGATATGTGCTAATGTGAATGAATCTCAAAATAATGATGCCTGGTGAAAGAACCAGATAAAAAGAGAACATACTGCCTTGTTCCATTACTATAAAATTTTAGAAAATTCAAACTAATGAGAGCAGCCGAAAGCATAGCCCTCCGTGTTGGGGGAGGGGCAGGAGGGAAGGATGGGAAAATAACAGAAGGCACTTAGAGGCCAGGAGGGTGATGGAAATGCTTATTATCTTGATGGGGGCCAGAGTTTCACAGGTACCATTATGTCAAGACTTACCGAATTGTCCACTTGAATGAAGCACAGGTTATTGTATGGCAATTCTATTTCCTTACAACAATTTCTAAATGGATTAGTTAATTTATGGCCTAGCAAGTGGGGACTCGCCTTGACACGGGGCCATGGGAGGCCAATTTGTTTGAACTTCTCCATTTCCTAGGGTGGTGTCTCATTTATCTTAGTTACTTAGTGAACAGTTGTTGAATGAATGACTGAACGAACGAATGAATGAATGAATGGATGGATGGATAAGCAAAGCAATGAATGAAGCACAGATAAATGCATTAGTCAAGGCTCACAGCTGAGGGCCGCTTTGGGGCTCCACGGGATGGGGCGGAGGGTGAGCTGAAGGCGTCTGGGGCCAAGCACTGCCCTTGAGAACAGTGGGTCCGAGTCTGACCGGGCAGGGAGCACAGGAGAAGAGGCCAAGCACAGAGCCCCAAGCACAGCTGGGCCTGCAGGCGAGAAGGCTACGAGGTTGTGCCTGCACTAGCCCCAGCGCGACTGCCACGGCCAGGCAGTGGGCGCCTGTTTGGACTGGATATTTGTGTCCCCCAAAGTCGCATAAGTAAGGATAGAGTGGGGTCTCTCAGGTGGGATGATGGGAGCAGGGCCACTGTGAGAAGGCAGGTGCCACTGCCAGCACCTCTCTCCACATGCGAGGCTGCAGCTGGAGGGTAGCCTTCTGCTGGTAAGGGAGAGCCCCCCTGGAACTGAACTTACCAGGGCCTTGGTGCTGGACTGTGACCCTCAGAACCATGAGAAATAAACTTCTGTTGTCTCAGCTCCCCCAGCCCATGGCCATCTGCTGTGGCTGCCCAAGTGGATTAATAGCAGCACCTAGTAGTTTTCCCTGCCCAGCATCATTCTGGGAACAGCACCCTGGTCTCCTGCAGGTAAATAATCCTCCTGATTGCATTTCATGTCATTAAAAAGATGCTGGGATTCCCTCCTGGCCCTGTCCTCACTCCCTCTGCAGAGAGAGGCATGTGGTCCAGGCACGAACTTTCAGTGATGGACACAGGACCCGGTGTGGATGAAGAACAGAAGGAACCTGTTCTCCCCACGTTTGGTGAGCCGCCAGAAGGTGTTCAGGGCCCAAAGTGAGGAGACCCTGCCTGACAGGAGGCTACGCGGCAGGACAGAGCCTGGCAGGAGGCTACGTGGCAGGACAGAGAGTGAGAAACGCATCTCAGTCCCTGCGAGCAGCCTGGCCCACGCACGCTGACCAGACCGCTGGGCACTCTGCAGCCACCTGCCTACCAAGTCTGCCCTCCCCTGGCGGAGTCATGTTTCTCTCCGCCCCACGAGGAGTCCCGGCCCACACAGGAGCCTCTAGAGAAGACAGGACAATGAGGACTTGTGTGGTCGCCGCACAGTGTCTCACTTGCTCCCGATGTGGAAACCCCAACCCTATTCCTTAAGAAGGGGGTGGACTCACACCTTGGGATTTCGATCATGAGGAAGCACTATCCCCATTTCAGAACGTTAATGCCCAGAGAAACAATACCGGATCAGCCTGGCATTGTCAGCAGCCTGTTCCCATCCCAGGTGGCAGATGCCCTGTGGGAAGCTTCTCCACAACCTCGTCTGCATTCTGTGCCCGCTGCGCCCGTCACGGCCTCCTCCTTACTCTGGAGACTCTCCCTCTGCCCTTCCCGATAGCACTAAGGGACGAGCCCAGACCCACAGAACCACACCTTGCTGGCTGATGCCCAGACCATGACCACCTCACCATCTCAGAGGGGGGCCCACCCTCTGCAGGTAGGCAGAACCCACCAGGGTCAGGACCCCAGGATCACAAAACCAGGCTGCCACAGTGTATCTTTCCTGGACCCCCATCCCAGTCTGGACAGATGAGACTGAACCAGCTGCGTGGCTGCTGGTGGCAGATTTAGTCTTTCCTAATGGACTGACATCCTTGGGGAATTAAGTGCAGGATGCGCTTAATAAAGTCATTATTCTGCCACCCAGCTGTGCAGGATAGGAAGATGACAGGGAGAAACAGGGGGCTTATGCTGGGAGGTCTCCAGAGCAGGGACAGAAAACAGAGCCAGCTAATTGCCAGAGCTACAGACTCTTCAAACTCCAAATGGAATAGGGCCCAGGCCTGCAGAAAGGGGTCTTCAGAGCAGCAGACTCATTAGATGGAGCAGGTACAGAAAAAGAGGAGCTGGGAAGCAAGACTTTCCCTCCTCCACAAGGCTAGATTCTCGTTGTTATCCAAACAGCTTTCTCTGTCTTGAAAAGCATGGGGAAAAGGAACGCTCACTGTGATAAAGAATACATAACTGCAGTAGCCCCTTTCTCTCCTTCCAACTTGCTGCTGCCTCACCATGGTGGAGGGAAACCCCAGCTGATTACAATTTGTCTCTATTTGACACTATCAGTCAAAAGTCACTCAAAGAGGTGAAAGCAGAGAAAAATGACGGAGGGAGCCCTCCAACATTTCCTCCACAAAAGCTATGAGAACCCTGGAAAAAATTGGTCAGAATCAACATTTCAGAACTTGTGGAAATTAACTGAAGGCAGGCAGCAATCTAAAGAGTGCTTTATCAAGAAGAGAGGCTGACTCTCGATGACAACTATGAACTCTGTAGCATTTTAACTTGTCCTCGTCTTTTGCTGCCTCCCCACATTCCCATGCTACCTTGAAAGCCAACAACACACAGTCAACCTAGAAGCCAAGGAGGGGGCAGAATAAGGTGGGTGCCCCTTTAAAGCCCTATTCCCAGAGAATTGTCATTATTTGACCTGTCTGGTGGTTCCCTGAAAGATTCCCCTTTGCAAAACTATCTTTATTTGAACTGACTTGGAGTTCACACAGCACAAACAGCCTGGGGTGATTTGTCAAAAACTATCAAAAGCAATTGTTGAACATTGTAGATTTCTGAGACAGTGGATAACAGCCGGGGCAAACAAGGTTAACTAAGAAGCTTAAAAGGAAAAACTGGGAGTGAGTTGTCCATAGGGATATTGAACCAACAGATTGCTGGAAACCTGGAAGACGATGCAGTTGTAAGAGAGTGTGTATGTTCAGAACTGAGTACTTCCTCAGATAAGACTTGAGTGGCCCTAAGTTTTCAGCTCTGATAACTTAAAGGATCTGCACTGCAGAAAGTGTGATTAAGATCAAGTTGTAAACTGCCTGGTTGAGTGTTGAAGGCATGCCCTAACACACACAGAGAACCCCTCAGCAGAGAGTGGAAGACATGTTGATTCTAAGAATTCAGGGAATCTCTGTCCAACAGAGAATCTCTCTAACAAAACAGATAAACAGATAAATACAGTTACCACACATGACAAAGAATACAAACATTACGGAATTCATTCAGAAAACTCACATTTTTTAAAAACATCCACAGCAAAAGCTCTGTGGATGGGTGGGGCGGATAGAGAATATAAGTTCCAGAGTTGCCATATTAGTTTTTTTTTTATGTCCAATTTCAACAAAAATGAGTTATACAAAAAAAAAGAAGAAGAAGAAGAAGAAAGCAAAAAGAAAATCTGTAGTCAATGAATATGCACCTGAGGAAGCCTAACTTGGCTTTTCTTGATAAGGACTTTAATAAACTATTTGAAATATGTTCAAAGAAATAAAGGAAACCATGCCTAAAAAACTAAAGGAAAGCATAAGAACAATATCTAATCAAATAGAAAAATATCAATACAAATATAGAAAAAAAGAACTAAATGGAAATTCAAATGACAATAACAGTCTTGAAAAATTCACTGAAAGGGATCAAATCAGATTTAAACAGGCTGAAAAAAAGAACGTGCAAAATCAAAGATAGGTGAATTGAGATGATCTCATCTGGAAAACAGAAAGAAAAAAAGATAAAGAAAAAGCCTGGGAGACTTTTGGAGGAGGCACCATCAAGCATATCAGCATATACAGAGTGGACAAAGCAGAAGGAGAAGAGCAGAAATAATATTTGAAAAAAGAAATGACTGAAACATTCCTAAGTCTGATTTAAAAACATTAACCTACACATCCAAGGAGCTCAACAAGTCCCAAGAAAGAACCTCAAAAAGATCCACAATTAGACACATCATAATCAAACTGTCAAAAGAGAACCTTGAAGGCATCAAGAAGCAACTTATCATGCACAAGGGCTCCTTAATAATATTATCAACTCACAAAAACCATGAAGACCAGAAGGTAGTGATGATGTATTCAAAATGTGATAAGAAAAAAGACTGCAAGCAAGAATTCTACATCCAATACCCTTGTCCTTCCCAAAGGAAAGGGACATTAAGAAATCCCCAGTTAAGCAAAACCAGAATTGTTTGCCTTACAAGAGCCCTAAAAGAACTCCTTTAGTATGAAACAAAAGGACAGTAACTTGGATTGAAATGAAGAAATAAAGAGTGCCAGTAAAGATAACTAGCATTTTATAAATGCTAGTATAAAATATACATTTTTTCATTTGTAACACTTTTTTTCTTATCTGATTTAAGAGGCAAATGCCTAAAGCAATAATGATAAAAACGTATGTGGATGAGCACAAAGTATTTACACATGTCATTTGTATAACATTTATAGCACAAAGAAAGGAGAGATATTGGAACAGTTTTTTAATAATATTGAAATTGCTATAAATTAATATGTTGAAAACCAACCCAATGCTAAGAAAATAACTCAGAAAATAGTAAAAGAAGTAACAAGGGTATTAAAATTACATAGTAGAAGATATTTATTTAACACAAAGAAGACATTAATTGTAGGATAGAGGAATAAGAAAGACACACACAACAAAGAGCAAGATGGCAAAAATAAACTCTATCTTTCAGTAATTAAATTAAATGTAAATGGATTAAACACCCAATTACATGGCAGAGATGGGCAGAATTGACTTATTTTTTTTTAAAACAAATGATTCAACTTTCTGCAAGAGATATATAAGAGTTAAAACTCTAAAACCATTAGAAGAAAACAGGGATAAATCTTTGTAACTTTGCATTAGGCAACAGTTAATTAGCTACGGTACTTAAGGCACAAGCAACCAAAGAAAAATAGATTAATTCAACTTCATCAAAATTTAAAAGCTTACGCTTCAAAGTGAGAAAGTGAAAACAAAAAACCCTATAAAATTGCGGCGGGGCGGGGGGGGCCGGGAATTGCAAACCATATATCTGATAAGGGTCTAGTACCAAACAGTACCCAAACATACAAAGAACTATTATAATTGAACTATGAAAAGACCAGAAAATGCCCAATTAAAAATGGGCAAAAGATACAAACAGACGTTTCTTCAAAGAAAATATACCCAAAAGCTTTCTTCTTAAGTCTGATGGCACTCAGGTCTATGGGCACAGTGTATACCCAGAAGAAAAGGAGGCTGGATAATAAACTGCCCCTCTTTTTCCCCTCTGCTATAGGCTGATAAAAAGGTGTTTGGGAAGAGTATTGAGTGATCCAACTCAAGATGCTATGATCAAGAGGAAAGGAAAATCAATCCTGGGGAGGAAAACATAAAATACAAACCAAAATGGTGGATCATTCCTCTCATATGGCACATTGTACATTTTACCACTATCTAGATCTGCCTACAATGCTGGAAACTTGTTTGGGGCAGGGGATGCCTGATTGTTCTGTGTTACTCTTTGTCCAACACAGTTTCTTCTCAGAAAAAATAATCAGCGGATGGATTAGTCCAGACCAGGCTTGACTAGATCAAACTAGACCAGATGAGTCTAGACTATATCAGACCAGAATAGACTAGACTAATCAAGAATAGACCAGGCCAGATTAGACCAGACCAGATTAGTTAAGACTAGACCAGTCCAGACTAGATTAGACTAAATCTGACAAGATTAGACCAGACTAGATAAGAGCAGAGTAGAGCAGAGCGAAGCAGAGCAGAGCAAACCAGATTAGACTAGACTAGATCAGACCAGACTAAAATAGAATAGACCAGACCAGACCAGGCCAGATTAGACTAGACAAACACCACATCATACCATAGTGCTGCTTCTACTTAGCCCTTAGGGTCTGTGCTGAGGTGCAGGGTCCCTGGAGCCAGATCAGACTCCAAATGTGTCTTACTTAAGAGTTCAGACGCTGCAGTTCAAAGGTTGGAGGAATCCAACCCACAGATTTGTTTCCTTTGGTCACATAATGCTGTCGTCATCATCATCACTCTTGAACTACCGCTAATACCTAAAAATTAGTTTTTACCCCCAAATCTAGATTTCCAGCTTCTTCATAAACAGGAAAGCCCAGCAAAACCGAACTTCCATTTCCCCACGAAGAGCCTGGGCCTCAGCTGGGTGGCAGCTGCCCCTTGGGCCGGCTCCATTTCGGCACAGCCTCCCTGCTCCCGGGGGCCTTCATCAGCCGACTTCACTCGGGACGCGGGCCCTGTATGAAATGGTGCTTCCTGCTGCAATCAAAAGCTGACTGAGGCCTCGTTAGAATCAACCGAATCACCGCACAAGGGTTCTGCCTGCGTATCATCTCAACCCCCTCTGGGAAACTGCCTCTCCCACCGCGATGCATGCACTGATCCAGGGAACCAAAGGGCATGCCGCAGGGGCCGTGAGCCCAGAACCGGGATCAAAGGCACCGAGGAAAGGCTCAGGGCACAGGGTCCTAGATTATTCTTGCCCCTGCCTGACTGGGACCCCACCTCCAGGGCAAGCTCACCCCCATGCCAGGGGTTTGCTCACAGGTCCTATCTGTTCTCTGCGCAGAACGGTCTCTGCTCCTGCAGGAAAAGGCGAGGGGCTGGGCAGGGCGGGGCGGGGCGGAGTTTCAGAGAAAATTCACCCACCAGTGGTCTCCTTGCAGGAAGAACCTCCACGGGTTGATCAAAGGTCTCATCAATCCTCCTGCGGAGCCTCGCCTATTTTTTCCCCCAAACAGCCCCTGTCTGTTTACCCAAACTCTGGGCCAGGAGTCTGGAGGGCAAACAGCCCCCTCCCCTCCCGGATGGTAGACAGCTGCCATGTACGTGACAGGGGCTTTTCACTTGAAAAAGGGTACCAGGCCCAAGCTTGCACCAGCCCAAGCCTCCAGCCCCCTCAGGCCTCCCTAACGAAGCCCCCCCCCCACTGGACCGTTGGGCAGCCAGCCAGGCCCTTGCATTTGAGAACTGTTACCCCACCCACCACCTCCAGTGTCGCCCCTTCCAGTCATCCAGGCAGAGCAGAAGAGCCCCCGCAGGTCTATCCCATTACAGCTATCCCCCCGTACCCACGAGGAGAGGATTCGTCCCGAGACCCCCAGTGGAAGCCAGAAACCGCGGCACTGAAGCCTCCCCGCGCTGCTGCTGTCCCAGACCTGCAGACTTACGCCCAAGTTTAATTTAGAAATTAGAATCACTAAGAGATTAACAGCAATCATTCATAATAAAATACAGCAATGATAACAATATACTGTAATAAAAGTTACATAAATGTGGCCCTTCAAAATATCTTATGGTACCCATTATTTGGGGACCACAGTTCACCTGGGGTAACCGAAACCAAGAGAAACCATGGCGGTGGAGGGGGGGTCTGCCGAATTTTCTTGTGGCTGATAAGAATCGCATTTAATGCTCACCACCCCTGGGAGGGCAGCCCCTTTTTCTCCTTAGCAGATGTGAAAACAGCCTTGGAGGGGGGGCATCCCGGCACACAGCCAAAACAAGGTGGTGGGGGGCGGGAGCTGGGGACTTTTTCTTTTTCTCCACCTGCAGGGCCCCAAGAGGCACTCAGCTCCCCCAGGGGACCTGAGCTTGTCAAGATGTGAATTCCTTCCTCTCTCATTCATTCCCTCACGCATCTTCCTCGTGGAGCTGCCCTGACCCACAGACACACAAAAGTCACATACATGATTTTGCATTTCCTAGTAGTAACAAGACACAGATGAAATTGATTCCCATAGTAGATCTGAATGTACCGACCACATCTAAACTATGACCACTTCAATACGCAATCACAAAATTTTGGACCGAGATCTTTTACGTTCTTTCTGTCCGAGTGAGTCTTTGAAGCCTGCGTGTATGGCCTCCCACGGCTCAGTTTGGACTGGCTGCAAGTCGGTCAGGACTCAGGTGCCACAGTGCTGGGGGCAGAGCCCACCACGCCCGGCCTGCAGTGGCACCATTCTCAGGGGTGGGGTTGGGGGGCCTCTGGGAGTGAATGAAATCCTGTGCTGGGTCTGGGCACAGCAGGTACTCAGTGGGTACGGCTTCTCCCTCTCCTCCTTTCTGCTGCTTCTCTACAGCTTGATTGTAAGAACTAATTATTCTCAGGCTGTAAGATTCTCGGGCTCTGAGAGGCTGGGATCCGGTGCAGCCTTTGATCACTGCTTTCCTCTCCCATTTCCTCAGGCTGTGCCCCTCCCCCTCCCAACAGGTACATATATTTGCATACAATTGAGCTGCTTTACTCCTAGATTTTAAGCTTCCACCACCTGCTTTCTGCTGACAGAAGCTGTTCCTTTTTCTTAAAGGAGCAACACAGATTTCTTCCCTGGGAGTGCTTGAGACTATGTGGACTCTGCTTTCTTTGTTTCGTTTTGTTTTATTTTTGCAAAAGATCAGGGTGCTTTGCCTAGGTACCCCGCGGCTGTGGAAGTCACTGGGGTCCTGCCTCTCCTGGTCTTTGGCTTTAAACTGCTCTGCGGACACAGTGAGGTGTCCTGAGTGGGCGGCAAGCTCAGGCCTGGGGCTGGCTTTGTAGCAGAGGGGACACCTTGGGGCAGCTGCTTGCCCCCCAGGACGGAGGAGGAGGAATTCAGCATGGGGACCAAAACCCTGAAGCAGTGAGGCCTCAAGGGAATGGGGACCTGCTCCTTTCCCAGCAGGAAGGAGGGAAGCACGTTTTCCCTTTTTACCTAGCAGAGATATTGAGACCCAGACTTCAAACCCAACCTCCTCGCCCCAACCCAGAATCCTTCTTACTAACCAGGTGTCCCCCAAACTGCTGTTATCCAGCTTCTACCAGCGGGTCGCCTGTCCCCCCACTGGCTTGTTCTTACTGTCCACACGCTCACAGGTCTTCGCTTGACCTCGCCCTAGGCCAGAGCCAGAAACTGCTCCAGACATGCCCGTTCACATCCTTGTGAAATCCAGTTTCACCAGAACCCCTAACCTCGATACCCGACTGGATACCTCAGCCCCACAGCCCCCAGCGGTCTCTGCACCCCCGCCTACCTTCGGTGGTGATGGTCCTTCCGCCTATCCACACGGTCTGGGGGACAACCCGCTTTCCATCTTTAACACACTCATCTGTCATTTATTAACTCCACCTGACTACTTCCTAAGGGCCAAGGGCCCGAAACCGACTGCGGCGTGTTAGTCACGGCTTGCTAACCGCTGCGAACATGAGCACTGCTAGAGCAGCAGATGGCCATCCGCAGCCACCATGCCTTCCCGTGACCCCCCCAGTAAACACCAGAGACACCCTAAACCGCCATGGGTGTCTCATGGAGGCCTGAGAGCCTGGAGGGGATCTCCCTAAGCAGAGCCCAGCCCTCCCCAGGACAAGGCCTGGCAGACCCTCCCCCTCCCCTGGCCCGCTCACGCACAGCTCCCGCCCCGCCCCGCCCCCGCCCCAGCAGATTCAGAAGCCTCACCTATTCAGAAGCCTCACCTGGCTTCCGTTTGCCATCTTCTCCCTCCCCAGCCCAATCCCACTCCCAGTTTCCCTGAAGCAGAGGCCGAGGGGGGCCCCAGGTGGATGTAACTTTAGAAGGGGAGCTCTGAGAAGGCTCGAGGATGCAGGGCCACGCAGGGAGAAACGGCAGGACTCACCTCTACGGCTGTGATGCCCACAGCAGTCAGTCCTGGGCCTTGGGCCACAGATATGGGGGTGCAGGGAGGCAACATAGCCCCTCAACAAGCCAGCGGCCAGTAGGCTGGGGCCATTCTCCCAAAAGGGGGGCTGCTCTGAGCTATCAGCCACCTGGCCGCAGCTCCTCACCTCATCGCCCGTCTGTGCCTGGCCCCCGCACCAGCTGAGCCCACTAAGCCCCCGCCTGACTCCCAACCCTCTCAGGATCCAGACGTGACCTTGGCCCCAGGCGTCCTCTGAACACTGGCCTCTGTGTCCTGCTGCGGGAGGCCAGGCCAAGGGGGACACAGGACAGGCAACCGCAGGGCGCAGCCTTCAGCCAGACCCAGGGCGACCCAGGCCTGACCTGTTACAAGTAACCAGCTGGCACTGAGCCCGCTGTGTCAGCAGAAAGCCAGCTGGTTAAAATCACAAAGTTATGGCGATCCAGCAAAAAGTTTTTGGCGCTGAGGACGGCTAATGGGCAGAGAAGAAAAGCTGAAACCCACCTAAGAATGGTCCCAGCAATTTCTGACATGCCCAGGGACCAACAAGCTACGACCCACCATAGACGTGAGGCCACAGGACAGAGGCTATGGGGTGAGGACAGAGGGAGCAAGGCGCAGCCCTGGGGGCCGGAGACCCCAGGCGAGAACGAGACTCTGGACAACCTTAATAAGAAAAAAATGAAAGTCAACTTTCCATCACACAGCAACGGATCCTGTTGAGTTTAGTAGAAAACAGGCCCTAATGTGTCCAGCTGTTTGCATTTCTTTCCACAGTCTTCTGTATTACCATTTAAATTAAAATGCTAAAAAAAAAATAAGCCACAAGGACTGGATTAATTGGTGTCATCTTGGTTGCAAGTGACAACATTCCCACTTGAACTTGCTTGGGCAAAAGGAAAGCTTTGAGATGAGGACATCGTGCTCAGTAAGCGGAACGAGCCAAAAGACAGAGACTCTCGGACCCATCTGCAGGGGGGCCCTAGAGAAGTCAAGTTCACGGAGACAGGAAAGTCAAGCCGGGGTGGCCCGAGGTTGGGGAGGCGGGGTGGGGAGTAGTGTTTTATGGGGGCAGAGCTGCAGGTCGGGAAGACAAAGTTTGGAGATGGTGAGGTGATGACTGCACAATGACATCGATTTCCTTAATGGACACTTCAAAATGGTGAAGATGGTCCCTTCTGTGTTACATGGATTTTACTATATTTTAAAATTAAAAGAATGTTTTTTTTTTTAAGGATAGTTATTAGAAAACGAAGAGTGAAGAAGCATCCCGGGTGGCACCTGCCATAGAACACCCTCTGCCTGTCCCCCTCTGTCTACAGCCAGCTCCTTCTAAACAGGAAAGGTGTGGCTGCTGCGAGCTTCTGCCACTCCTGTGGAATTTCCGTTCAAAAATATCTTCCTCGGGAAGTTCTCCGATTGGCTGGGCTCAGGCTGACATCATTGCACCAACCAAGGCCAGCGTGGTGGGGTCATATAAAAACCTCCTGAAGCTACAGAGACAGGGCAGCGATGGGCAGAGGGCACTAAGGAGGACAGTCACTAACCCAGTCACGTCTCATGAAAAGATTCAGGGAACCAGTAAATGGGGATTTGCATTTCTTTCCGTCTTGCTCCAAAGTATCAATGGGCTTCAGGTTTCAGAATGAAGGACATCAGGAGTGTCCATTGGATGAAGGTCCGGTCGTAAGGACTGTTGGTCTGTGCCACTGGGCTGCGCTTCAGTCTTCGTGAACATGAGGGCCCACTAGCCTGCAGTCTATGTGCAGAGTACCCAGTGGGGCGAGTTATGTGATGAAACCATCCACATGCTTCCATCGGTTGTCTCATCTCTGGGGTTCCCAAGAAAGCCTATGAAGTAGGTAAATGTCCCCTAACTTCCCCCAGTGGGGACAGCAAGGCTGCCACAAGGGTTTGCAGGAGGGGGTGACATCACCCAGTGTGGTGGTGGCCCCAACACCATTTTAAATAATAATAGTGAGATTATTGATGCCATGCCAATCTCTCCACTAGAATACAAGCCCTGGACTTGTCTAGTGTATCTCTGCATCCAGTGCTTCTATGAACTTAACAAATAACTGACAAGTGCTAAAATGTGTATTCCCTCCTTCCCAGTCACTCTGTATTTTTTATCACCATCATAAGTCCCTTTTCCAATAAAGGGAGCCCATAAGATAAATCTAGCCTACAGACTTATTTTTGCATGACCCACTTAGCATCATAAAAATTTGAATAAGTTGCCAACATTTAAAAGTGTGAAGTCTTTGTTTAAAAATCAGAATTCCCAAATTCTTTTCAAAATCCAAAGATGCCTCCCCCTTCCCACCCAAGGGAGTGTCCCCGCATGACATAGTTGCCTGAAAATGAGCTCAGGTTTGCCCATGTAGTGGGGTAGTGCTCTCCAGTTTGTCATAGTCCCCACCATTCCCTATAGTCTTATCCTCTGCCCATTACCCTCACCAGTATTACCTACTGGCCTATGTAGGTATTCAAGGTTTTAAGTCCTGAATTCAGACATCCTCCTTTATTAAACAGTGTGTGTGTGTGTGTGTGTGTGTGTGTGTGTGTGTGTGTGTGTGTGTGTGTGTGAAGCAATGACACAACAGCTGTTATCCCCATTGAGCCTCCTGATTTCATTTTACCAACTTGGCACTGACCAGATCTGAGCCCAGATCTGAAGTGAGGCTGGGCTGTTGGGTGAGAGGAGGACAGGCCGAGCATGGGGCAGGGAGGGGCCTGTTTCGCAGCCTGGAAAGTGGGCAAGTCATCTTCAGTCTTCACCACAGCCCCCACCGCAGCTTCTAGAACAGGCTTCCTGCTCTCCTAAGAGGAAGAATCCCCTGGATTTCAGGGCCATTCTTCACTCTGCACCAGATTCATATTTGCGGCTTCCTTTCAGCCTCCCTGAGCACCAGCTCCTGGCAAGAAGCTCCCCTCTTTGACCCTCAGTTTGCCGTCTTCACAATGATAGGCGAGACCTGGCTGAGTCCTAGGGTGAGCCATCCGTCTCAGAAATATCCCCAGGAACGAGATGAGTTTGGGGAGAAACAATTAAATAAGCGCATTTAAAATCTGCTGTGCTGGAGAGCCCCTCAGAGAAGCAGATGGCGCCCGTTTCAGCGAGTCTCTGCCCCCGCCCCAGGATTCCCAGCCCCTGGTTCTGACACACCGGGGGGCCTCCAAGTATCTTGAGAGAATTTTCAAAGTTGGAAGAGGAGAATTCCCAGTGCAATATTATTTCTAATTTACTCTGATTATTGAAACTAAGCTTCTGCCCTGCCTCGTGGGTGTGTGGGAACCTCTGCTGAGGTGGGCTCAGGCATGCGGTCTGCTCATCTCCAGCCCACCAGGCACCCCGGACCCCCGCTGGGGTGGGAATCTAGGGAACAAAGTCAGCCCTGCAGACTTGCCCGGGCCCTGGCGGCAGGTTGGAGCCTTCCTGGCCACCTCATGTGCCAGGCCGGCAGTCTCCGGTCACACGGTACTGCAGGTCCTTTGCTAGCCCACCCCTGCCCCCAAAGTGCCTTTCAATGCTCATCTCAGGCCCACTCGCTCCAGGAAGCCATTTGGAGTTACAGGCCAAATGATCTGTCTTCCTCCTCACCGTGGAGCCCCTCAAGGTCTCTGGGTGCCTCTCTGTGTCTCTATGACCCCAGAATCCAAGTGGACCCTCTTAAATGGCCTCACAGCCCACCCCAGGAGCAGGTCCTGAGTGCCCTTCAGGGTCTCTGCAGGCCCCTTCCAGCTCCACCTGCCTCCCATAACCCTCAGCGGCCAGCTGGGATCCCGGCTGAAAGGGTCATCCGCCACCTGGTTAGAGCATGCTTGGCCCCGAGATTGTCTCCTCCTGCCAGGTGCTGCTGACTCCCCACACCTGCGCGGAACTGCCCGCCCACCAGTTCAGTCATGGCCAACTGCCACCCCCAAACCCCCACCGCCATTGGTTACCTCTGAGTTCCCAGAAACTTGACAGCAGCCAAGTGGTGGCCTGTGACTCAAGGTTAAGTCTGGAGGGTGGGGGTTCAGGAGGACAGGTGACCGAACTGAGGAGTGGGGGACCGATGACACGAAGGCTGCTATGTGGCAAAGCGAGGGGTCTCAGCAAAGCAGCCACAGGGAGAGTTGATGCCAGCACCGGGCACCTGCTCTGTGCCCCTGCCAGGTTCTGCCTCTCTCTGTTAATGGAAGTACTTTCTCTGGAGAATCCCCCTCCCCTGCTCTTGATGCTTATGGCTCAGGTGGGTTGACCCAGTCCAGGTTCAGACCATTCCCTGCCTCTGACCATAGTGACAGGTTGAGGGGTTTAGTGCCTAGCCCACCAGAAACCATCAAGACTTTAATAAGCCACTAATGGAAATGAGACTCATTCTTTCTAGTGGAAGTCCATTGCCTAAAGTTATCAGGGGCCTTCTTGGCTATCAGATAAGGAAAACCTGACTGATACTGAATTCACCACAGAGGAGACAGAGCCAAGAGGTAGAGAGACAACATTTGAACACCTGGATCCAGCCATGCCTGAAGCCAATAATTCTGGACATCTAGTTACATGAGCAATAAGTCTCCATTTTTGTTAGCACTTGTTTGCATATGATTTACTTCCAAATGGCCTGAGAAAATACAGGTTTTCTTCCAAAAGCTGATCCTGACTCATCCACAACCAGCTGTGCCCAGCCCTCAACAACCTGACAGGCCCACTGCATCACAGTGGGGGACACTGGAAAGGGGGAAAAAGAACACAGAGAAGGGGTGAGTTGCTCTTCCCGCTGGGTGATTTGCCTGGTCCTAAAGGACCCTGGGAGACAGACTCCCTTCAGATCCAAAGGAATCTAATTTTCACAGTGGCCTTTTAGGAATGAGGACAGGTGGTCCTTGGTATAGGCCAAGGGTTGGCAATTTTTTTTAGCAAAGACCAGATAGTAAATAATTTTGGCTTTGCGGGGGGCGGGGGGTGAAACCATTTCAGTTACACCTACTCAACTCTGCCACTGTTTCGTAAAAGCAGCCATAAAAGACACCCGAGCGAAGGAGCGTGACAGTGTTTCCATAAAATATGAGTTACCAAAAGGGGCGGCAGGAGGGGTTTGGCTGGCCCTCTGCAGTCCGCTGAGCCACTGGCCAGCTGCTGGCTGGGAGGTCAGCGAATGAGGGTCCCTTCCTTCCTCTTGGCCCCAGGCTGAATACAGAGTCCGGGCAGCAGAGGACACACAAAGTGCTTGTGGCTTCTCCCTATGTCACCCCCTGGCCTTTGGTGGTTTGAACTATACCTCTGGGCCTCTGAAGCTGCCATATTCCCAAGCTCCCACCAGAGTACAGTGTGCAGGTGGACAGACCTGAATTTGAACTGCTGTTCCTCCTTCTATTAGCTGTGTGACCTTGGCCCAGTGGCCTCCCCTCTCTGAGCCTCAGTTGCAGATAGGAGTCACAACCTCTTCAGCTGACCTCTGAACAGCAGTGCCCTGGGTGGTGGACTCCTTTCCCTCATGGCTGCTCTTTTAGCCCCTCTGTCCACGTTCACTAGCGCTGTTCATTCACTACCATTCAGTCGTTCGTTCATTCATCCATCTGCCATCAGCTTCCCAGAGTATAAAGTTAGCTTCCCATAGGAGATTTCCAAACACCCACTTCCCAGCCTCCTGAGATGGGAATGGTACCAACCATTGGTGCCACAGGTGCTGTGGGCAGAGGGATATTCTGCTTCCAAATCCGGGAAGGGAGAGTGTTATAAAACACCAAGGAAAGAAGGTTCCAACATGGGAACCCAGCAGAAGTGCTTGCTCAGAGATCAGCTCAGGGAGAGATAAATCACAAGAAAAGAGCTTTAAGTCTAAACCCAGGCGCGTAAGGGAAGCCAGAGGGGACAGACGTGCCTAGGTCAGACCCCAGGGGAGGGTAAGCCAGAGGGACAGGTCAGACTGAAGCCACGGTCCACCTGGGAAAGCCTACCCCAGAGAGAGCAGGAAGCCGGATCCTTACCTATGAAGGTGTCTGCCGCAGCGTTATCAACATTCTCAAAAAAGAGAAGACACCCGAAGGGGTCACCACTAGGGGTGGTGATATATGGTGAGGCCAAAGACCCAAGGCAGAATGCGTGCGGAAGATGCTGAAGATAGAAGTTTAAGGGACAGAAAACATAAGTTTTCTAGATTGAGCTAAAATTGATACATTATTTTATTCCAGGTCGACGATGGCTTTTAAAAAGAGATTCAAAGAAAATATGCTGAAATCTTAAGAAGTCAAAGACTTGTGGGCGATTCTTTGATGGTGGGTTTGAAATGGCCACAGAGACGCTCCTCGTCCTGCCCTCGGGCTGGGGCGAGACTCCCGTCTCTGACTCTGGCCTGGCCCTGTGACCCGCTGGGCCGGCAGAGGAGGCACCGGAACCCGGGCCCCCCTATCAGGACACTGAGCGCCAGCTAAGGCCTCGATGACCCTGAGGCCGCCATGCCCTCAGGACTCCCTGTCACCAGGATGTGCCACCAAGTCACCGGAACGAGCCACACTGTCAACTGCAGGCTCTACTGACAGCCCACACAGGTGGGGCCAGCTCCCGGCCCCCACCGGGCACCGCGCACGAAGCGAATCAGCTCGGACCCTCAGGCCAGCCCCTCCAGCTGCTGTGAGCCGTTTCTGCTCACGCTTGTGGCTCAGAAGATGCTCTCACCTGTACCTGCCCTGCGTCCTGCTCCACAAAACCCCGAGACACGATAAAATGACGTTTTAGACATGACATTGGCAGGTAGTTTGTTACACAGGGGTAGACGACGCGGACACTCCTCCTCTCTTCTATCTCACATGACAGTAAAATAGAGAGAAGGAAACAGGGCTCTGGGTGTGACCCAGAGTCAAGGTGAGACAGGGGTGTTGGGCTTAAAGGAACAGTCCAGAGAGATATCCTGTGCCCCCCAGGGAGAGTGTCTCCTGCCTACTCACCACCTGTGGGCCAGGTAAGGCACGGCCCTCCCCAGTGAGACCTGGTTCTCTGAGCAGCCTGGGCCTCGAACTCAACCTCCCCCTGGGTGCACCGCCCGGTCATGGAGAAGCCAGAGCCAGTCTGTCCTGGCCCTGTCCTTGTGCCCGCCCAGCGTGCCGGCCACCTGGCATGTCCCACACTGGAGCCACCCCCAGGTCTGGGGAGACAAGGGACGCCCCCCGGCCCTCTTTGGGCGCAGGGGCAAACGGCAAACCTGCCTGGATGTGGTTTAGAGCACGCCCCCTGCCCCCGGGGCCGCACAAGTCCCCGCAGGAGCATCTGTCACCTGGCCCCTGCAGCTCAGCGGCATGCTGAAGGACAGGCGTGCAGGGGACAGTGGAGGCCTTGGGGCAGCTGACACCAGCCCAGCCTCACTGCTGCTGCTGGGGTGACAAGCTGAATCTGCCCAGCTGGGCTCACTGCAACCTTGCAGCTGAGCCTGCAGAAGGCCCCTTAGCGGCAAGGCAGGGCCCACAGCAGAACAAGGGTGCGCTACGTCCCTCCGGAGCAGCTCGGGCTCCAACCCTCAAATTCCAGGCTGTAAGAACCCTGAGCCCAGGCCTGAGTGGATCACAGGGGCGAGCAGAACAAGGGGTGCCAGAAGAGGCAGGGGTGGCGGTGTGTTTAAGGGGCTATGGTTCTGCTGCTGTTGCTGGTCCCAGGGGCACAGTGCGTGCTCAGACCTGCTCACCTGTGGGAAGGTGCACCTGGGCCCTGCGGCTGAGAGAAATAGGGTGGCGGCCCTGCCCCACCCTCCCTGTGCCCGGAGCCCTGCACAGTGCCTGGCCTAAGCAGCTACACTGGGGCGCCGCAGGTCCCAGGACCAGGCCCAGACTGGGTCAGTCCCAGCCGTGCCTCGCGTGGTTGTCCCTGGGGGAAGCACACAGCCGCTGCTGGGCCCTCTGTCTTCTTTAGTCAGAACTGTACCTTTCAGGGTTGTTGTGTGACATGTCAAATGTGTAAAGTGGCTCCCTCGAGACTTTAGAAATACCAGCTGTCAAAAAATAGCAGCAATCACTATTATAGAAAGAACAAAAATAAAGCACTCTTGGAGCTTTTAGCATGTGCCAAGTATCTGTGTTGGGTTCGCCCCAAACCAAGGCCTTACTTAGGCAGATTTTTGGGAAATGACGCAGAAAACACAAGTGGAGGAAGGAGAAGGAGAGGGCTTGGTGATGGTCATCTGGGCACCCTGCAAGACCCTGTGGAGAACTTGCCTCAGAATCACCCCCCTTGGGGATAACCCCTTGCCTACAGCAGTCAGATGATCTTTTGGGGGCGGGGGCCAAGGGCATTGCCTAGGGAAAGGACAGTCTTTCAACAAATGGTTCTGGGGAAACTGGATTACCACATTCAAAAGAATAAAGTTATACCATATGTAAAAATTAACTCAAAATGCATCAAAGACCTAAATATAAGAGCTAAAACTATAAAAACTCTTAGAAGAAAACAGTGGGGAACCCTCATGACAGGGATTGGCAATGCATTCCTAGCTGTGACAGCTAAAGCATAAGCACCAAAAGTGAAAATAGAGAAATTATACCATATCGTAATTAGAAACTTCTGGGTCTCACAGGGCACAGCACAGTGAAAAGGCAACCTATGGAAGGAGAGAGAATATTTGTAAATCATATATTGACAAGGAGTTAATATCCAGAATACATAAAGAAACTTTGCAACCTGACAACAGCAAAAATCATTCAAAAATCGATAATGTACTTAAACAGTTATTTCTCCAAAGAAGATAGAGAAACAGCCAACAGGCAAGTGAAAAAATGCTCAATATCACTAATGGGGACAGAAATGCAAACGGAAGCCTCAATAAGATATTGCTTCACACTGTCTGGGACGGTTACTATGGAAGGGAGAGAGGGAGGGAGGAAAGGAGAGAGGGAGAAAGGGAGAGAGGGTGGGCCTCCCTGGTTGTGCAACAGGCTAGGTCTCGGCCTCTGAAGCTATCTGCAGCCGATGCAGTACAAGTTTGATCCCCAGGCCAGGGAGCTTCCCACATGGCGCAGCAGACCTCTCCTGCCTCACCCGCTGCTCCCCTCAGCAGTGTATTTCAGTAGATCCGCCTGTTCTGCTACCTGCTCTGTCTCTGGTGAATCCTCTTTCCACCCTACATCTCTGGCTTACACCCCAGTTCTTGTGTGTGTAAATAAATCTTCAGAAAAAGGGGGGGAGAGGGGAGGGCGGGGACAGTGTTGGTGAGGATGTGGAGAAACTGTTGGTGTGTGGTTATGTAGGGATGTAAAATGGTGCTGCCACCATGGAGAACAACATGGCAGCTCCTCGAGAGTTACTCAGAATTACCATCGGGTCCATAATTCTACTTCTGAGTATACACCCAAACGAACCAAAAGCAGGGACTGGAACAGATATTTGCACACCCATGTTCACAGCAGTGCTGCTCACAGTAGCCATCTGCCCGTGGAGGAATGATTGGGCAACCAAATGTGGGCTGTATGTACAATAAAATATTATTCAGCCTTGAAAAAGAAGGGAATTTTGACACAGGCTACAGTGTGGATGAACCTCAAGGACATTATGCTAAAAGGAAGAAGCCAGTCACCAAATGACAAACGCTAAATCCCCTGCTTGCAGTGGTCAAATTCATAGAAATAGAAAGGAGATGGGTGAGGCCAGGGTTGGGGTCCTGGCAGGGGAAATAAGGAGTTAGTGTTTGGTCGCTGCAGCATCTCTGTAAGATCAAAAGCCTTCTGCAGACATCACACAGCATTGTGACTATATTTAACATGAATGAATTGCACCCTTAAAAAATAAATGGCTACAACAGGAAATTTTATGTTATGTGTATTTCACCACAATTAAAACAAAAATTTAAAAGCAGTAATTAGACAGGATATCCTTAATGAGGAAAACCTGAGGACAAAAAGACCTATGCAAAATAAAGACAATATAAACAAATTATAAAGAATCGCCACGATGGGGTGACCCGGCTGGAAGCTGGCAGGTTATCGACCCATCCTGTTCATCACCCACTGAGGGCTGATCCTGGGCACCAAATCCATCAACTTCCAGACATAGAAGTGGACCTCAGGCAGAGGAGCAGGGGTCTCTGGCCTTGAGGGGTGAGCAGACAGGCACACACACAGAACCGGGCACCCCAGCCCCAGGTCCGCCCAGAGGAGGCATCTGGTCTACCAGGCCAGGCCACCCCGCCCCCCAGAGGAGACCACTGGGGCACCCCCTGCCTAAGATGAGGCAGCAGGTTCAGAGACGTGGGTGGCTTGCCCAGGTTCACGAAGACCGGAAGTCCAGACCGGCCCCTGTTCCCGGCCTCCCCACGGAGCTGCCCCAGTGGAGAAGGACTCTGGCTTTAGGGAGAAGGCCCGGGCTGCCCCACTGGCACGGCTGTTCCAGCACCAACCGTGGTGGCTCGCAGGGGTGCGTGGAGGAAAGGGGCAGATTACCCACAAGGAGGTGGCTTTTCCTGTGAGCTTCAGGGCTCACACCTTCCTGTCTTTGCAGCGGTGATCAGAAAAGAGCAACCCAGCGACCGTGGCCGGGACCAGCCCACGCGAAGCCGCTGCCGCCCTCGGTCCCCGGCAGCCGAGGCCCAGGCCCGAGTCCGCGCGGAGGGCGCTGCTGCTGCCGCGGGGCCCTGGGCCAGCCTGGCTCTGCCTACCAGCAGGGCGCAGACAGGCTGATGGGGCTTTTCTGAGAGCTCTTTGTTTTTAATTAAAGTGTGCCAAGCCTGGGTGTGGCCAGGGAGGGGTCAGTGCATGGAGGCGCCCGACAGGCTGTAATTAAATCTCCCCTGCTATCTCCACAGGCTCTTTGAAATAAGGGCAGAGACCCGCGGCGGCGCGGGGAGGGAGCCTTCCCTTCCATGAGGTGGACGGTGGTGTGCGGGGGGCCGTGCGGTGTCACCCATCCCCACCCGTGCGGGTGCTGAGCTGTTATGCCCCAACCCCCAGAGGAATGGAAGGGCCCAGTTGGGCCAGGGCCTGGGGGCAGGGAGGCAGGTAAATGTCTGGGGGTCTGCAGTAGGTCAGACCTCGTGTCTTCAGAAATAGGGGTCTCCCTGCCTTAACCCAGAGCTCAAGCTAAGAGCTCACCCTCAGACTTGGAGTGGCGAGTGCCTGTCCCAGAGGCACGGCCAGAGAAGGCCTGCTGGGTTGGGGGGGAACCACACCCCTCGGCTTTGGCCCTGGGTGTCCAGGGTGGGGGCCACTGTAGTGCTGGGAGATTCCTGAGGTCAGAGGTCATGCTTGGAGCACATAGTCTTCCACCCATTGTCCCCTCAGACAGGCGCTGCTTCCCCCACCAGGCTACCTGGCCTACCCAGGTCCCGGGCAGCAGACAATGTGGTCTAGTCGTCCCCCTGCCAAATGAGACGAGACTTCATTTCTTCAGTGAGTCCTGGGAAAACCAGTCTTGAGCACAAATTTCTTTTCAGTTCATTCTATATACACACACGAGCCTCAGGGCCTTTGCCCCTGCCATCCCCCCTGCCTACAACTCTTTCCCCTGACACTTTGCCTCAGACAGATCTCTGCTGGGATGTCACCTCCTGAAAAAATCTTCCCGACCATCCCTCCCCAAGATGAGGTGAGGTTTCCCTTAAAGAACTCTAACAGTGCCAGGAATGGATTCTTCCAGCACTGTCTAGAAACAGCATTACTGCTACTGCTACTGCTGCTGCCGCTGCTGCTGCTGATAGTAATAATAATAATAATAATAATAATAATAATAATAGAAAACATTTATTAGACATTTACTATATATTAGTCATTAGTCACTGGTTTAAGTGCATTAAGAGGGTCGTCGAGTGAGTTAACGCCTCACATGAGGAGATAGCATTATTACAATAAATCGTCTCTTCCAAAGATGGTCACGCCAGCGTAGCCCAACTTACAACACGACCCTGACATGCAATAACCGGGATGACCCGAGAGCAGAAGAGCGTGGCACCGGGTGGCCCTGTCTTCCACGCGGCTTGTCTGGCTCCCAGCTGGTACTCAGTCCACCCCCTTCGCTCTCTCTCACACACACACAAACTCATATGCACACTTGCACACACACACTCACACACACACTCACCGTGGGAGCCCAGCCTCCCTGCCGTAAGGAGACCCAGGTCGTAGGCAAGGCCCACATTGGGGTCCCAGCCGAAAGCCCCTGCGGCCAGCCCCGTCACCCAGGGGAGTAATAGAGCCTGCGGGTAGTTTCTGACCCCTGCTCCCCAGCGCAGGCAGCTGAGCCCCAGCTGGCAGAAGCAGAGACGAGCGGGCCTCGATTCGCCCTGTGTGACGCCCCCGCGACAGAAACCTGAAGACGGCAGGCGGTTCCTGCTCTGCTGCTGCTCTGGGTGCAGATGTGACGCGGCGGCGGATGCCCCCACTTTCCACACTAGCAAAGAGCTGGGCTGAGCAGTGCCCACGGCCTCAGGGCCAGCGGGGGCGTCTCTGTCCTGCTCCTTCCCCTCCCTGAGTGGAGAAGAAAACACCCCACCACGGTGAGGCCAGCCTTGCCCACCGGCTTGGGCGGCGGGGGAGGGGAGAGGGGTGTGCCAGGTCACGCCTTGGCCTCAGCCGGCACGGGGGCTTCTGCTGGCCCCTCCTGGTTGCCCTGTGCGTCCGAGGCAGCGGCAGCTACTGCACGGCCACTCTGCATATACGGATGTGCAGAGCCCCGGCCCTGAGCCTGCGCCTGGATCACTGCACTTAATCAGGGAAGGACCGTCCCTAGCGCCTGCCCACAGATGAGGAAACCGAGGCACAAGAGGCTAGTCACCTGCACTGAGTCACAGTGGCCTTGATGAGGCAGTTTGAACCCCGGCTCCCAGCGGCTTGGTGCCCACACACTGTCCTGAATATTGAGCCAGGAGCTCTCAGGAGGGATGTCTTGGGCACAGCGGGCAGTATTTTGTGTGCGCGCGCAAGTGGTGAGCACCTTGGGGGAGCTGCTTCCTCTGAGCCCCCATCAAAGTTGCGCCATCTGAACAGAGCCCACCCACGGGCACCGAGATGCAGGAAGAGCTCCCCCCCCACTCCAGAATACAGCTTCTCCCCGGGACTCCAGGACAGCAAGAAGGCCCCCCATGGCTGAGTCAGATGCAACTCGACTTATAAAAATGTCACTCCAGCCCACTCGCCACTGTGTCTCACGGCCAGGGCCGTTCACCGGGGAGGTCTGTCACCTGTCACCTGTCACCTGTCGTGGTCCCTGGGCAGACCCAGCCCCAGGGGCCAGCAGTGTGCTGAGCAGGGGCTGGGGACACAACCTGTGCCTTGGATATAAGCTGCAGGGGACAGGTGGGCCAGCGCTGCCCCAGGGCAGCGTGGGGCAGAGAGGCCGAGAAAGGACGGGAACCCCTGCTGGGCGGGCAAGGCCAGGCCCAGCTCAGGGGTGGTGTAACTGGCTAGATTCTGGGGCCTGGAATTTCCTGGCTGAAGCTCCTTTATTAAAATAAGGATTGGGGGCGGATTATAAAAGTGATTCATAGTCAACATAGCAAATTTGAAAATCACAGGGAAAAAAATAAAGAAAACTTTCGTTGCCCAAAATAACCCCTAGCAGAGAGCTTAACAGCAATGGCGTGAGGCACTTCCCACCTGCTTTCTTTCTTGTTTATTTCGACAGTCAAAATAATACTAGATATATAATTATGTAATCTGCCTTTTCTTTTTTTTTTTTTCAGGTAAACTCACTAGCAGCCTCCCTGTCATAATAAATAATTTGCAAACATCCATTTGGAAGGATGACGGAGTCTCTGCCACTTGAGTTACTTCTTCAAAGTCCCCTTTGATTGGACAGTCCTATTGTTTCTTATGCTCCACTCTTATGGACTGCAGGGAGCAGAACATAATTTTAAAAAGATTTTCCTTTCTTTTGTTGTCTTTTCAATCTAAAAAAACCGAGCGTGGGAAACACTTTAAAGCAGACAATACGGCAGCTTCTCTCCCAGCCTGAGCCCATTCCCTGCACCTTTGGGCCACCCGCAAGCCCGGGGTTCTCCTCGAAGGTGTCCCCACATGGGTACCCACATTTATCACCTCTCCCTGTCCCCCACAAATGGCCGCACCCAGCTGGCTTGGCTCACTCACCTGCTGTCGACCCTTAAACAACATGAGTTAGGGCTGCGCAGGGCACTTAGGTGAGCTTTTGTTTCAATAAATACGGCTGGTCGTCCGTACAGGCAGATCCCGAATTATGGCTTCAACCAGCCTCGTGTACCAGTTGATGGAATCTATGGATGCAGAAGCAGAAGATACAGAAAACCAGTTACAGGGGCTTGAGCACTCACAGATTTTGGGGGTGGGGGTGTCCTGATACCAATCCCCCTCAGTTACCAAGGGACCCCTGTGGTTAAGTTTGGGGGAATCAAAAGTTATATGCAGAGACTTCCCACTGTGCATGGAGTCGAGGTCCCTGCCCCCCATGTTGCCCAAGGGTCAACACCAAGGTTGCAAAAACACCAAGATTGTTCATCAACATCCAGAAAGCTGAGCCCCGTCCGTGCAGGGCTGTGGGGTGCCGGCCTGCGAGCCAGCAGTGTGCTGGTGAACCAGCTCTCCAGAAAAGATAAAAAGCTCCAACTTGCAACGTTTGCCATTCTCTGTGGTGTAAATACTCCCACTGAGGCCGTGTTAAGTTGCCAACAATTTAACAGCTGGTTGGCAATTTTTTTTGAATATCTAACTATCATCTTGCAGGAGCCAGAATGAGTCAGCTCTGACAGTCTTTTCTTTTTGGTATTGGGAAATTATTGCCTTATCATTGATCCCCAAATGTGGAATTTCTGGATCCAAAGAGGGAGACATTTTTAAGCTCAGAAAGCTGAGCCAATGTGTGTCCCGACCAGCCGCCGTGCGTGAGTGCATGCACGTCACTTGTCTCTGGGTTTCAATCTTTGCTAAGCAATGGGATGTAATTTAGCAGTGCGGGCAAGAAGACCTGCTGTAGGGCCTTCAGCTGTGGGCCCACACTGGGAGGGGCAGAGGGGCAGTCTCTGCAGAAGCGGGGCCAGGGTCCGAGCAACTTCGACAGTGAGTCCCGCTAGAAGGTCAGGGCTGTCTCAGGTCTCTGGTAACCATTCCAAATGCCTGGCCTGCTGGCCCGGAAGCAAGGCTGTGTCCCCTGTTCCGCTCATAAGGGAAGTGTGTGTGTGTGTGTGTGTGTGTGTGTGCAGTGCACATTGGGTGAGGAGCATCAGAACCTGCTCCTTTTCACAGACTCCTGGTTTGCAGGTTTCTCTCTCCAGCACATCATCAAAGAGTTTATAAGCTAAGGGATAGGGGTGCAGTGGGGGACAATTCTGGCAACAGCTGTGCGTGAGAAGACCAACTCTTATGAGGGACATAGTTCTGCGGGAGCATGTTCATACAAGTTGGGGTCCAGGGCCCCTTCTGTCAGCATGCCCTACACTGCTCACAGCCCTGAGAGGTGCTGTTCTCATCCATTTTGCAAAGAGGGAAACTGAGGCACAGAGCAGACAAACTGCAGGAGGTTACCCGAGGGGTAGAACAGCTGGCTCAGACAGACCTGCGCCTCAGGGCTTGGTTATGAGGGAGTATGCGGTGTCAGGGAACCCCGGCTCCTCCCACCATCTCCCCCCGAGTCTCCTGGACACTCACACTTGCCTCTGGTCACCAGATGTGCAAGGTTGTGCCTCTCATCAGTTCTCAGTGACACAGCTGCGTGGCCGACGATTCAACCTGATCCCAACACGTTCTACCCAGAGCTAGTGTCCGGCCGGCAGGTTAGGGTTCAGCGCCCCGGGACTGCTCCTCCTCCCTCTCTCCAGGCTGCTCCTGTGCTTCTGACCTCCCGGAGGGCCCACCACGTGCCCGAGTGGCTCGGGGTACAGGGAGACTGGCGCTGGAGGTCACCGCGTGTTCGGGGCACGGCCACACGCACAGCTGAGCCCCGGATGGAACGGGGTATGGGACCGTGGGTGGGAAGAGGTGCAGAGCTCCGGACCCCCTCTGTTCACGGGTGCCGCCCAACCCCATGTCTTGGGGGCTTTAGGGGCTTCCTCACAACGATCCATCCTTGGCTCCATTTCAGCCCTTCCCCCTTCTCAAGAGAATGGGGGGCGGGGGATGGAAGAGTCCAAGTCTCTGACAATGGCTTGGTCTTTCAGGGGAGCTGGGCCCATGCGGGAGCCACCCAGAGTCCCCTGTTAGCACAGACACTCCTGCTGCCCAGGAAATCCCCGGCCTGTTCCCGGGGTCAGAGCGCAGACAGCACAGCAGAAGGGGCTCAGGGCTCTGGCACTCAGGCGTCCCAGGGCCTCTGGTGGGAGCCGGGGGTGGCCAGCGGGCGCTCCTTCCCCTCCCTCCCAGAGCTGCCCAGCCAGCAGGTGGCGGGGCCTGACGCACCCGCGTGGGTCCGAGACGGGGTGTGGGCCCAGAGAGGGCAGGTCCGGGTGGCACCCGCCCACACCCCAGCAAGTGGGCGGCACATCCCTGGGGCCGCCGGGGGCTCTGCCCTTCGGCTTCCCCTCACCTCTGGGGGCCGAGTGCCCGGTGGCCGCCAGGGCTGCTCTGGGGCTCTCTTCCCAGCGCCCCAAGCCCTGGGCAGCCTGGAGTCTCCTGGTCCCTGTGGGCCCGAGTGTTGATTGGTCTCTGCGTGGACATGTGGCCCATGGAGGGTCAAAGGCACGAGGAGGGCCTGGCACTGCCCAGGGTACAGTCACCTGCCCCCTTGCCTCGAGAGCCTGCGCGCTCTGCCGGCATCCGCCGAAGTCCAAGGCTCCCAGACCCGGGGGCGGGCGAGGCCGGGGCCCCAGACCCTCTAGGCCCGCTCACTTGAGGCTGCCTGCCGGGAGCACCAGCCTGCTGGTACAGAGGGCTCCCCACGCTCACTCATCAGGGTCATCTCCCCCCTGCCCTGCCCACAACTGACGTCAGCCCCGAAGGCAGCCCCAGCCCCAGCCTTTGGGCCCGAGTCCCTGCAGGCGTCCTGGGTCCTGGGCCCACAGGTGGCCAGTCAGCATCGTCCTCTTGACCACCCGAGCTGGGTCCGGGCGCGGGCAGGGGCTGAGAGCTGAGCTCCGGATCAGAGAGCAGGCTGACCGAGGGCAGCTGCCGGGGCGGTTGCTAAGGAAACCGTCAGAGGAGACTTTGCAGGCCTGTTGATCAGAGCGAGGGAAGGACCCAGAGAGAGCTTCCCCGGAGTGAGCAAAGAGGGGTGTGCAGGGAACGGCAGCTCCGAGGTGAGGGGGGTTCCCAGCCTCAGGGCTGCAGTCCAGGGCTGGCCTCTGCAGCCCCTGCCCCTTCCCAGGTGGAGCCGGGCGGCCGGCGGCACCTCTGGGAGCGGGGTCCTCCCGGGGGACAGTGATGGCCGTGTTCCCTGGCCCCCACCTTGGCTGTGGGGAGGATGGCATGAGCCCAGGGTGGGGTGGGGGTCCAGAACACGCGGACATGGGTGTCGGCCAAGCCAGGCCGGGCCTGAGCTTGTCTGAGATGCTGCCGGTGAGGAGCGTCCAGCCAAAGTGTGAGCTCCCGGGAATGTTCTGTGTCAGCTCAGTGTCCTCTGGGGCACTTGTGATACGGCCAGTGAGACGAGGGCCTGGGTTTTTCATTTTATTGGATTTTAAGTAATTTAAATTTAAAAGCTAATGTGCAAATCAGTTAAAATATTTGGGAACAACCTGGGTATGCAAATCTACTCTTTCAACAGTACAGTTTATCAAATCTAAATGCAGATCAAATGTTTCCAAAGAAAATTAGTTTTTGAATTGGTATGTGCTATAAGCAAAAAATATGTGCTGGGTTTTAAAGACTCAGTGCCACAAAAAGAGTGTGGGAATATCTCATTAATGTTTGTATATTGATTACAAATTGAATGATGGGTCTATTGGGAAAAGAATGTATATCAAAGATAAATGTAAATAAACCACATGTCTAAATATATAAATTTAAATTAATTTCTCTTTATATAGTGGCCATTGAAAAATTTTTAATTATATATGTGGTTTGCATGATCTTTCTACTAGATGGTGCTTTTCTAGAGCATTCTTGGAGGAGACAGTGGCTACAGTGATAGCTGGAGAGGGCCACAGTCTAAGTGGGTAACATTTGAGCAAAAAACTTCAGGAAAGAAAGCAGTCAATCACCTGGAGACAGCTACCAAAAAAAACACCAAAACCTAGCACATGCAAAGGCCCTGAGGCAGAGCATCCTGAGTGTTGAGAGCTAGGAAAAAAGGTGGTTGCCTAGAAATGAGTGAGAAAGAGGGAGAGGGCTCTCCCTCGGATGAGTGGGCTAGGGCCAGACTATGTGGACAAATGGCCTCATTTATTTCAAAGAAGCCCACACCAGTGTCCCCCATCTCACATGCCCTTTCACCAGTGAGCACCACTGCCCCTCCTTCCTTTATGTCTTCTCCAGAAGTTCCCTCTCAGCACGGAGCCTCCATGCCGCAGTGAAGCACCATGTGGTTGTTCCCGTGGAATTCCCAGCTGAGCTGGGACCTACGGGAGCAGAAAGGAACTGGCCCCCAGGTCCTGCCCAAAGCCCTGGCACCCAGAGCCGGTGACCATTACAGGCTTACTCCACTAAGCTGGGGCTATCCCTGGCTCGCCCACATTCTCCAGAACACAGGACACAGCCAGGCATCAGAGCTGCGTGCTAAGCTTCTTTGGAGGCTTTTAAGCATACAAATGACATGATTTGACTTATAATGTGTGAAATATACTCTGGCTGCTGTGCTGAGAATTGACTGGGGGTGGGGCAAGAACAGAAGCAAAGACCAGTTAGGAGGCACAGACAGGAGGCTGGCAACACTCCCAAAGCCCGATCTCACTCAATCTGCCCCCAGCCCCGGGCAACACCACCCTGTCAGAGAACGTGGGGCACAGGGAAGTCAAGTGACCAGTCCAAGGTCGCACGGCTAGTCACTGGCCAGGGAGGGATTCGAATCCAGGCCATCTGCCTCCAGAGTCCATTCCCTTAGCCACTGTGCTGTGCCATCTCCCAGGGACCTGGGGCTCCAGACCAGCACAGCCAGAGACACCAGTCGGTCCAGTGCTGGGAGAATGCTGCTAGGAGCCAAGGGGCCAGGATGGGGGGGCCTGGCGGGTGTTCTGCCTCCCTTGGCTCCCAGCTTCTACATCACCCTCCCTCTAGCTGCTCTCCACACAGGTGAAGATCCTACTAAGTGCCACACCATACTGGCCTGGCCAGACATCCCCACAAAAGAGGTGGGGGGATCTCTCCCAGGAAAGCAGACATCAGCAACTAGAGAACACCATTCACATTCACCCCAACCTTACCAAGCTTCCCAGCTCTGGGCCTCAATTTCCCCATACATAAAGTAGAAGGGAAAAGAAGACAAAAACCAGCACTGTGGAGGTGTCGGCGGCTGCAGTGGCACAAGTTTGACACCCAGCCGGGGAGATACCCACATGGCGCAGCAGACCTCTCCTGCCTCGCCCGCTGCTCCC
This sequence comes from Scalopus aquaticus, assembly GCA_004024925.1. Taxonomy (NCBI): domain Eukaryota; kingdom Metazoa; phylum Chordata; class Mammalia; order Eulipotyphla; family Talpidae; genus Scalopus; species Scalopus aquaticus. The sequence goes on from PVIJ01011530.1 coordinate 50,921, forward strand.
CTCAGCAGTGTGTTTCGGTCGATTTGCCTGTTCTGTTCCCCACTCTGTCTGTGGTGAACTCTCTCACTGCCACACACCTCTGGCCTGCACCCCAGCTTGTACGCAAAATAAAATAAATCTTTAAAAGAAAACCAAAAACCTAACTTCCTTTCCATTCCCCATACAGGGGAAGGCAGGAGACCTGTGATCTGGGCTGACTCACCAGGACCTTCTCGGTGGCAGGTGCAGTCCCAACAGGCTTAAGCAGAAAAGGAGTAACAGGCTGGCCCTGCAACCGGAGAGCCCAGGGGGAAGCTTCAGGTGCGGCTGGATTCAGGTGCTCACCAGCATCATTTTCCTCATTGTCTCTGTCCTCCCCACAGTGGGGTTTGTCTCCGGCAGGTTGACTGTACCCTGGGCAGTGCCAGGCCCTCCTCGTGACTTTGGTCTTCCACGGGTCACATGTCTACTCAGAGACCAATCAACACTCGGACCCACAGGGATTAGGAGGCTCCAGGCTGCCAGTCTGGTCACATGGCTTGACGGATGAAGAGATGGAGTCTCACGACCCCACCCATTGGGCTGGGGGGCATTGTTGAAAGCAAAGGAGCCGACAGGTGTTCTTTTCATGGGCCCCTCCTCAAGGATTATTGCTGGGGACAGTGCGTGGGGCCATGATCCACAGTGCTCTCCTGGGCAGCCCGCCCAGGCCACCCCAGCCTGGCCTGCACCCTGGAACCTGCCCACCCCACCCGCGGGCTCCCCAGCCTGCCCGGCAGAATCAGAGACACCAGCGTGGCAGCCCACGGGCTTCCTGCTCCTCAGCAGCCGCCCAGATCTCTGTCTCCCAGGGCCCCGCTAAAGAGATTACGGGCCGTCTTTTGCGGGAAACTCCGGGCCTCTGGGCTGGCTCCACTAATCCCAACAAAGAATAACAGGCCCCTAATTAATTCTCCGAATCTGATGGCAGCACGAACGCCAGCCAGTCCACCCGCCTTAATGAGTTTAATCGACTGGACTTGATGATTTTATTCGAAACCTAGGGCCGCAAATTAAGCTCTTAAAAATGCACTTGAACTTGATTGGCAGCTGTAATCCCAACAAAGTCTGTTTAATCCTCGGGCCGCCTGGGCAGGGTAGCCAGTGCAGGACCTGGGCAGCATCAGCGCCGGCTCCTTCCATAGCGCTGGGCTGTCCCCTGCCTTCTGATGCCAGGCCTGGGGGGCGGGGGGCAGGGGCCTGGCTCCTACTGCTCCCGGGGGAGCTCCTACACCCTCAATCCCCAGCCTAACCGCTGGGGCCTGGCCTCACGTTTTCCACCCGAGCCTGGCACGCTCCACTCCTGGGTCTGAACTTTGCCCTGGCTGGTCCCCACTCTGAGCTGGGTGCTGGGTGTGGCCGGTCAGCTGTGCGCAGGCCTGTGCACTCCTGTCCAGCACGAAGCTGACCGGCGACGTGGACTGCAAAGCCAGCCGCAGGACTGTCCCCACCTATGGCCATGTTCTGGGCGATGCCGCTGTCGGGAGCTTCAACAAGGTGTGGGGTCCACACCCCAGAACCCGGACTAGCCTGGAACTTGCTCTGGCCAGTAGGATGCCGTGGCGCGGTGTGGTGCCAGGGTCTGGCAACAAGTCTCTCTCAGGGCTGCCTCTGCCCGAGAAAAAGTCAGACTTGGAGAGTGGGCTCCAGCTCACTGCACAGCTGGGGGCTACCTTTGGCTTCCCTGGCCACGGCTGTTTAGGAGCACCCCACCAGCATGCTCTGTACCAGAGCCTGGTCAACCTGTGGCTCGGCCCTAGCAGCGCCTGCCCACCCCCAGTCCTCACCCTCAGTCACTGCGTCCCTCATTGCCCTGCCCCAGTGGCGGCCCCTTATCACGGGGTGCGCCCGCCAGGTCCTCCCGACTTGGATCTCGGGGAGCAGGGCTGAAGGCACTGAGCTCCGTGCCCAATACCTGCCAGCTCCACAGGTCACCACTGGTCACAGGTCACCAGCTCCACAGAGCCAACATGGGACTGGGGCAGCAGAGGACGCACAAGTGTGCGCACGCACCAACATGCACACGCGCCAACACGCACACGCACGTCCACACCACCGTTGAAACCAGCCTGCTCTGCTCTGGTCACAGAAGTCACCTCGTAATTGTTTGCTAAGAAAGCCACTCAGAGAGGACAAGGAAAACCAGTTTCTTTATATTTTCTAAATGTGTTTTCCCCTATCTGATTGGCAAAGCGCCAAGTGTTTGCAACGCGCTCTGTTGGCGAGAACACCGAGGCAAACACAACCGTCGCTGCCGGCGGGAGGCTCGTGAGCCGCTCTGTGCAGGGGGGTGCAGGGGGGTGCAGGGGGGTGCGGCACCCCCGTCCAACCAGCGCTGCTTCTGCCCTCTGAACCAGCAAACACGCTTCCAGAATTTTGCCCTCCCAACATTCCTGCCCGTGCCCAGGGCTGTGGGCACGGTCAGCCACGTGGCTCAGCAAAGCAACAGTGATGGCTCAACATCTCCATTCTATTTTTAAGCCATGTAAACCCAGCTGATTTTTAACAAGATAAAAATTAAAGTTGCAGTGAGTGAACGTGTGCTGGCCGAGGGAGTGTGGTCACTAGGACACAGGAAACACCCCTGCTTGCTGTACCCCGTTTCTGCCCTTCCTGTGGGGTGTCAGTAGCCCCCCACCATGCACACACATCTGGTCCCCTTCCCCAAGGAGCTCCCCAGCCTGAGGCCGGCAACAACCAGAGCAGCGCCAGGGGCTGACCAAACAGCTCGCTGGCCTGGGCCCTGGCCCCGCGCTGCCTGCCTGACTGTGAACCCGGGAAGCAGGAGCTTTGATGAAAATTTCAGACTCCATGCATCTTTCAGGAGGAGGCCAGGGGGTGGAGCTGGGAGTGAGCGGGAAGCTCCCCGGACACATGCATGCAAGGTCTGGGCCTGAAACCAGCAGGTGGGGGGACGGGCACATCAGCCAAGGTAGACCAGCTAGCCTGCCCCC
>PVIJ01011531.1:0-54222 GCA_004024925.1 Scalopus aquaticus
TGCATGTATCCTTTCGGATTAGTGTTTTTGTATCCTTTGGGTAAATTCCCAAAAGTGGGATTGCTGGGTCGTATGGAAGCTCCATGTTTAGCAGTCTGAGGAATCGCCATACAGCCTTCCATAGTGGTTGGACCAGTTCACATTCCCACCAGCAGTGTAGAAGAGTTCCTTTTTCTCCACATCCTTTCTAGCATTTGTTGTTGCCTGCATTTTTAATGTGTGCCATCCTCACAGGTGTGAGGTGGTATCTCATAGTGGTTTTGATTTGCATTTCCTTGATTTTAAGTGATGTTGAGCATTTTTTCATGTATCTGTTGGCCATTTGCTTTTCTTCTTTGGAGAAGTGCCTTTTGAGCACTTCTGCCCATTTTTTGACTGGGTCATTGGCTTTGTTTTTGTTGAGTTGTGTGTTCCTTGTAAATTTTTGTTTTCAGTCCTTTATCAGATGTATTGTGTGCAAAAATCTTTTCCCAGTTGGTAGGGTGTCTGTTAGTTTTGGTTAATGTCTCTTTTGTTGTACAGAAGCTTTTTATTTTGATGTAATCCCATCTGTTTATCTTGTTTTTCACTTCCTTCGCTTTGAGGGATGTGTCTTTCAAGATTTTGCTGAGATGTATGTCGTATAGAGTTTTGCCTATATTTTCTTCTATACATTTTATGGTTTCAGGTCTTACATCCGGGTCTTTTATTATCCATTTTGAGTTGGCTTTTGTGCAGGGTGTGAAGTAGTAGTCTAGCTTCATTTTTGGTCCAACCACTATGGAAAGCTGTATCGCGATTCCTCAAACTGCTAAACATGGAGCTTCCATACGACCCAGCAATCCCACTTTTGGGAATTTACCCAAAGGACACAAAAACACTAATCCGAAAGGATGCATGCACACGTATGTTCATTGCAGCACTGTTCACAATAGCAAAGGTATGGAAGCAACCCAGATGTCCAAAAATAGATGATTGGATCCAGAAGATGTGGTACATATACACAATGGAATACTATTCATCATGGAAAGAAGATATACACATGCAATTTGCAGCGACATGGATGGAATTAGAGGGGATCATACTCAGTGAAATAAGCCAGAAAGAAAGAGAAAAATATCGAATGGTTTCACTTATAACAGGACTATAAGGAAACCAAATAGAGAGACACTCAGCGGGTTGTGGGGGGGTGGAGGATAAGGGCACAAAATGGAATAGAAAAGGACACAAGGGACCATGGAAATGGATCACGGGTGAATTGGTGGTGGGCTACCCAAGGGGAATACAAAATGTAAAATACATAAAAAACAATAAAAAAAAAGAAAGCAGAGTAATTGAAAGGTCACAAACATGCAGATCTTAGCATTCTGTAGAAATATACTTACTAAAGTTGCAGCTAAGCTTCCTGGCATCCAAGAAAAAGGGATCCCTCAGTGGTTATATGCTTATGTTCAGGGAGAGTAGGTATTGAGAATGAAAAGGGTGGAACATACTTGTTCCTTAGAGGAAACAGAGCTTTTTTGTTACTTCCTTCCTCAAATATAGTTTTGATGCTTGTTTACATACAGGCTCCACAGAGTTATTAAATAGATAATGTCCTCAATGACTTTCTGGAAAAAATGGTCATAGATTTCACAAACTTGTTTTTTTTTGTAGTGTGTTTTTAAAAATTATTTATTACATTTTAAAAATATATATGCATTTTACATAATTACTCATTTTTGTACAATTTGCTTTCTCCTCTTAGATATAGTTCCCATAAAATTCCCACCACCAAGTAACCCATGAACTATCACCATATTCTCTTGTGATATTCCCACCCCTGTTTTAATCCTGCTCCCTCCTGCTCCTCTGCTGATTGTCTCTGATTTTTACTTGCCTGCTAGTTTTGTCTTTTTTTTCCCCCTTGATCCCTTATTTGGTCCCCCTATGTCTTGCTATAAGTGAGACCATCTGATATATTTGCAGCAGAATGGATGGAGCTAGAGGGGATTAAGCTCACTGATACGGTGTGTTTTTATTTAAGCCATAGGCAAAGGCCATAGCAAAACTCAACAAAGACAATTCTGTGAGAAGGTGAGAAGAAAGTAAATGTTAGTGTGATTCTACTCAAAGATGCAATCCTAAGTAAGATTCACAGTAGGATGGCTTATAATTTGGGGTGGGGTGTGAGCCAATGCTAAAAGAGAAGTCAATGCAATGTCTCATAATTAGGCTTGTAAATTTAGTGGTTGGAAGTTCTCAGTTCTATTGTTTGGCAGGAGCCTGGAGTGCATATGCTTAAAGATCAGGCAGATGGTAGATCTTTCTCCATGAACATTATATAGTCTAAGCAAAATGTTCACCTACTGAATAGCTGAATCTTCTTATACTACATGGAATGGTATGGTGATGATTTAGTCAAGATTCTAATTGAAAGGAAAAAAAATAAATTCTATGTGGCTTCTTATGTTGAGTCTACATTGACAGATTCACAATCCCTTTTCAACCAAAGTCTTTGTTTGGTCCTTATCTTATAGGGACAAATGCAGTTATTAAAATTAAAGGAAACAACTATGAGTTACAAATATTTAAGCCTCGTACTTTCTAAGGACCTGGGTTAAGCAATGCTATCCCAAGCAGTAGTGTGGAGTGGGGTATGAGTGGGATGAAGAGAGATGGTTCTGATTTTGGAGTTAGGAACAAGTGAAATTTAACTATATTTGAACAGTTGCTGATTCTTTCTACAAGTGGCTTTTAGGGTATGATTGGGCCTACCTGTCAATCATTTCCCATATTTCCACTGGGTTAGTTCTAAGTTGAAATCAGTTAAAACATAATTCCAAGGAAAATCAAAGTTCACATCAATTTGGCTTTCTTAATAGGCGTGAAGCCTGTATTCCCATTTATAAACCACATATAGATAAAGATATACCTATATCTATACAGATATAGTGATCTCATTCTTCTTCAGGCAGACCCCAGAATTTCTTGGGGAATCCTTGTACAAATGATTTAATCCATTTCCCTTTTTTGCATTTTGTTTTATTCAATTCTGGATCACAATATCTTTCCCATATTTCACATCGTATGGATACTGCTTTCCTAAATATTTTCTAAACTTGTACATGAAATGGGATAAAGCTTTGGATTTCTGGCTCAGAGTTTCTTGGAAGATGTCCACATTTTCTACACATTTCTTTGGAGTCATAAATAGAGAGATCTTCACAGAAAGTTGCTTAAACTCTCACCAGATGAGACAGTTTCTCCTACATTGATGCATTTTCATGTGCTAATGTGTCTAATTAATGTAGAGAGTGGGAAGGTTGGCTAATTAAAGAAATAATTAACATTGAGCATGAGTACACAAGCAAAAGCACAGCAGTAAGTTGATAATTGCTCTCTTTTGTATGGACATTAGCTGGCTGTATTCTAAAGGGCTAAATACTAATGATCATGGTATTTCTATTATAAAGGGTATTCTACATGTCAAATCTAAAGGAAAAAAGCTTGACCATACAGAGTATAGGAAAGTAATACAGAGTAATATACTTTACTAAGATGTGGGAAGTATAGTAGAAAGGATACAGGGCTTGGATTCAACAAAGAGGAAATGGAATCCAAGTGCCACTGTTTATTTGCCGCCTATCCTTGGATGTGTTAATCTTTTGACCCTCCATTATTATTTCTAGCTAGGATAATCTTGGGTGACATTTATGTGGGCTAAATAAGATACTAAAGCATGCAATAAAGTTTCCAGTATATCAAGTGACACATAGTAGGCACCCAGGAGTTGACAGCAAATATTATTTTCCATGGCATATTTAAAACATATGAACCTAGCCATCTCTTGATCTATATTATATTACAAATGCTGGCCAGCTATATAAAAAGAACCATTACTTCCCTCTCCCCCCATCCAAACTGCTTGCTTATTGCTCACTGAGTCAGTTCATCTCCCCATGTCCTTGACCTGGAGCCTTACCTATGTTGTTTGTCCTAGGAGCACTGGTGAATCTGTTCTTAGACTCGCTCATGTTTCCTGGAGACCCAGCAGGTTACATGCATCTCTATCCACTTTAACTGCTGGAAACATCCTCCACTTTGACTTTTTAGCTTACTTTCCACAGATCACCTGCATGGTTTTGCTTAGTTTTTCATTGCTGCTCTCCTTCCACGAGTCTGAATTTAACTCTGCTACTTAAGTTATTGGGCAAAGGCATGAAGGTCTCAGTACCTAGTTTCAAACCCAAAATAAGATTCACAAGTGTGGGGGTAGGGCAACTGAGTTTTATTATATTTACCTTATAGATGCTTGCAAAATTGGTTTAGATTCTAAAAAAACTGACTTATGTACAAATGATGTTCTCATGAGACAGTGAGTAAGTAGAGATGATCCTAATAGTTTTGTGCTGGATATTTCCAATTTTCTCTTTTAGATCAACTCTTCACTTTCCTTTTGCCTTGGGCTTTGCTCCAAAATACTGACCCTTATGGACTGAGTCTTTCTGGTTCTCTTACCCTGTGTCTTCTGGTTGGATTTAACCAATAAAAGACACTATCAAAAAATGGAAGAGTAGGAGGAGAAAGAGAAAGTTTGCAGGGTATTATTATCCTAATCCCTCTTTGTCTGGGGCCACCCATTGAATGTCCCACTTTTTCCTCTATGAAATTCTTGTCTCCTACAATTCCTGATCTGTAATTGAACCTCTATTTTTGCTCTGTAAGTTCTGGCATTTAACTGCTGGGTGCTTTAGCAACTCCTGATTATTTCCCTTAAGCTGCCACCCCGTGTAAGTAGCCCCTTCATTAAACTCCCTCAGTTACCCTGTTTTGACTGATAGAGGAAAAGTGGTGACTGTCTCAGCAAGGACAAATCATCTAAGTGCACCAGACACAGGGCACAAGGGATTTCAGCTATAACAGGCCAATCAAGAAGGCAGAGTTGTAGGAGAATTTGCACCAAGTCTAGAAGTTCAATTTTGGCAGGTCTGGGATATCTAGCTGTCATTGAAAGATAGTTTCAATGGTCAAAGCAAATCAGTTGAAGCCCAGATCATTCCAAACAAATGAACGAATGAACAAATGAATGAATGAACAAACAAACAACTAGATTGGGGTACTGCTTTAAATAAAGTTAGAGACCTAATGATAAATCTGGTTGACAGTCCAGTATCTCTGCCTTGACTCTAATCAGAGGGAATGCTAGGTCATAGTCAATGTTGTTAAGTTTGCATGTAGGTTTAGTCTAGTGAATTCGCCTCAATAACTGAATTTAGCAAATGACAGTTCATAATATTTGGGAGGGACAGTAGGATTCTCTTCCATAACAAGTTTATATTTTAAGGGAAGAAATGTGTGAATCAGGTCCTTATCTTATTCTATGACATTAAAAATATTTTAAAATTCTTAAAATAAGTCTAAAAGTGCTTCAGGGACTGAGGAGTCAGTATTTCCTCAGGATTAGTAAAAATCTCAGTGTGGTTCTGCCGTGGTTGTCCAAGTAGACCAATTTTTAAAAATACTAATTTAGGGCAACAGTTTAGCATGCCATTGATATATCAAAAGTCTCTTGTGGTTAACTGAAGCCATTATTTGGGTAATTTAAATAAAATATGATTTTGAGCAATTATTCAGAAAAGTTGATTGAAATAATATTTTTGGATTGAATTTAAAAACTTTTATTCAGTTACTAATGAAATGTCATAAATATAAGATCCTTAAAATCCATAATTACACTGGATTATGATTATGATAATTATAACTTAGCATGTCATCACACTAGCCTAAAAGGACATGAAGATATTCTTTGTACTGAACTGAAGTATAATTAATAAAATAATAGTTAATATGAATATAACATCTGTCGGGCACAGTGCTATGCTCTTTATACAGATTATTTTCAACCCAGTGATCCTGTCAAGTAGTGATTATTCTTAGATTATTGAAAAAGAAATTGGAACTTAATTATTAGATAACTTATAATGACCTCTGTGTCATAAATGGCAGAGCTGAGATAGAGACCAAGTTGATTGGACATGAGCATCTATGCTTAACCTCTGAGAGCACTTTCTGAGTGGACAGAATGGAAACTGACAGTCAATCCTTGGAGAGTCTACTTAGTGTTTCTCATGAATCCTCTAAGTCATGGAGTAAATATTTCAACTTAGGATTTTCGCCCTCTTGCTTAATATATTTTTATTATTGCTCCATTCTAACGGTGAAAAGGATTTTGAGGGAAAAGAAAAGGGAAAACGCTAGGGGAAATTAAACATTCCCCCTGTATTTTGTATCTAGGCACAAGGTTCACTGAAAAATATATTCTAATGTGAGAAACAAACCCAGTCACATTCAAGGCTCATGGATCTACATTTTTAGACACTCTGCACTTTGACCATAGCATCTTGTGAACCATGTAACATTTTAAGCTCTCAAGGTGTGGAGTAAGTTTGGTCTTTCTTCAATTTCTATGATGACAAGTGATGCATAACTGAACCTGTCATGTGTGGCTTTCCTCTGTCTTATGTCACCAATGTGCAGGGGGAAAGCTAGATGCCATAGACGTGGTTGTCATGGAAACCAGCAGTTGTCCCTGCAAAGGTTTTGAAGTCAATACAAATTTCGGCTAAAGTATGTGCAATTCTGCTGGTAGAGATGTGATCATAAAACCTGGATCTCTTTTTCTCTGTTCCTCAAAACAAGAGTATCAAGTTCTTTCCTTGTTCACACCTTTCAGTCGGTGCTTTGTCACAGAAACCCATAATCCTGGGGAAACAGGTATATGTTTAAAACACATTTGAGAACAAATGGTCTATATCTAAAGTCAGTCTTGAGGCTAACATAAAAACCATTTTGAAGAAAAGATTCTATAAGGGGCGGTGGGGAAAAGACTTTATTCTTGTCCTATTTTATAGGCCAATCTTTGCTTTCAAAAAGGTATTCGTGAATGGAAAAGATGAACATATTTGTAACCTGGGATCCTCTAAGAGGCTCTTGAGGGGCCTGGTTAGGAGTAAATGGATCTGGTCCCTTTCATCTACTTTGACTTCTCTTGTTCTGTTGTGAGTGTGAGGGTTGTGAATGTACTAATAGAGGGGGGCAAGGTTCCAGAGACACAAGAAATAAGCTGCATCTTAATGCAGATACACTTAGGACTGGAGCGACATCTGAAAAGCTAGCTTGGATAATAAAAACCTTTCATAGGAGGTTTCTAGGGAAAGTACACAATAGAGGAGGGAACATATTACTTGTTTTCTTTTAAAAATCCTCTTAAGAATCTGTGATCAACATCCATTTTAGTTCTGAAGTGGTCAGAGCCTTATGGAAGCCAAGGGGAAGAGCAGTTAGTCTTCCACCTGCTCAGGGCAGCCTGGCTCTGGGCACTATTTTCTCTTTGATGATCAAGCGGACAGAACCTACACTGGTGGGGATGGAAGACTCAATTTGCTGGTTACTTCTGGTTCTTAGTGGTTCTTTTCTTTTAAAAAACCACGGGTCCCCTTTGGTTAATCTGTGATGGAAGTGGGGATATGCACACTTAATGGCAGAGGCCCTCTTTCCAATCCGTATAGGAAATGTGATAGTCATTTTCTCAAAAATTCTTCATGACTGTAGGAAAAGGTACTTTATCCCCAACTTCTCATTCTCAGGATGAGTGGACACTGGAATGTAGGAGGTTAGGGGTGTGAGCTGGGAGTTTGACTCAATAAAAGGAGGCAGCATTGTGATGTTGAGCCTTGGCTCTGCCTCAGATCTGTCCTCTCGTGTCCACGTTGGCTGTTAGTGTGCCACCCAGACCACCATCATCTTGGTCTTGGACTACTGCTGCCATCTTCATCTCCTTTACTCCACTCTTCCCTTTCCAAGCAGTTTTCTTTATTGTGACTAAAGCAACCAGACTTAAAACTCAAATGCTTTCTCACTGATGGTAGGAAGAAGTTCAGAATCTTTACTTGGCTCTGGATAACTTACCTTGTCAGTCTCTACTTTCATGTTTTCTTCTGTGTTTGCATCATTTTTCATCAAGGACATCTCAGTTTCTCAAAGAGGCCATGCTTTATTTTTTCCCAGAACCCTGATGCTTGCTGTTCTATCTGGAATGACCTCTCTTCCTTTGAAACCCACCCACCTTCTGGCCCCAATTAACCTGGCTGACTTTCACTTATCTTTCAGGGTTCTATTTAAACATGAAATCCTCAAGGACTGCTTTCCAGGCTAGGTTAGGTCGGGCAGAGTGGACTTTTTGCTTCCCCTAGACACCCTCCTGCCCCCATCACAATAGTAGTGACTAGTTTAAGGTTTATTTTCCCATTAGACAGAAAGCCTCTGGGGACATGTCTGTATGTGTCTGCATCTGGCACTTTATGAGATGCTCCTTGTATATTTGCAGTCTGAATGGCAGGCTCAACGTGCAGGCAACATGTTTTGTTGTTGATCTTCAAATCAGCCACTGGACTGACCTTTTTTCTCTTTAGCCTTTCTCTCCGTATTTGCACCTCCTGATTCTCGGGCTTGTTTGGGAGCACAATTATGCCTATGACGAAATTGGCAAAATTATATCTATGGACCATTTTTTGACGAGCCATGAAAAAATAACTTCCTTATTACTATTCTGCATTGTAGATCTCTGTTACCAGAAAAGCTTGATTAAAAAGCAAAAGATAGTCAAATTTGCTAGTTGGCATAGTGTTGGGGGGAAAAAACCACCATTAATACACTGAATTTGTTCTTAAAAAACAATCCCTGAATTCAGGCAATCCAGTCTGTATAGACCCAGTGAGACTAAGATCAATATCTGGTTTCTGAGAGATGAGACTGTATGTACTGCAGATTCAAAACTAAAAATCCATACAGCCAGCTGCAATTCAAGGCAGCCACTGTAGGGCTGTAGGTCACAAAAGGAAGAATTCTACCAACACCAGTGTCCTGATTCTTTGTTGCGATGAGAAATGGGGAAGAGAGTAGCTTCCTCCTCTATTCTCTTGTAACTGGGAAACTGAAGAAGGGAAGTTACCTCAAAAGAGGTTTATTAATCTCTGAACAGGAAATCAGTTTATTCATGTGAAGTCTTCCCAAACACCTGTTTTGTGTGTCACACAGTCACAACAGGCCAGGGAGGTCACTTCTATGATGAAGCAGGGAGCTGAGACAAGGCCATAAGGAATAGCTCATTAGCAGACAAAAAGCCTGAGGGCAGGGCCAAGTTCCAATAGTGGGAGGTGAAGGAAGTTTAGAGCGTTGGGTGATGGGGAGGATGTCAGAGAGAAGGTGGTTCTGGAGCTGGTCCTTAAAGAGCAGTGGCATCAGGTAAAGAGGAAAGGAGGTGTGTGAATAAACCGAAGGCAGAAGATACTTAAGAGATCATAATGGGAACCAGTTGTCCCTTTGGAAAATGAGGGTGTGGGCCCATGGCTCTTTTAGCCATGATCACTCTGAATCCTGTCCAGACTGGCTATAGATTCTGTCTTTCCATTCACCCTTCAGAGTCAGGCCCATGCAGCCATGTGAAATGTTGGTGTTGGTTTCTTTGCTTGTTTTTTCAATCCTTTGCTACCCTCTACTCAATAGCCCCTGACAGCGTGGGAAGTACATCTGACTTTTTCCTTCTATAAAGGTGATCTATTCTCCTTGCCTTTTCTGAAAGTTTTTCTGGGAGAGGAATGGTGAGGTTTGGGCAGCGGAGAAGGGGATTGATTCTTGCAGGGAAGGTACTGTTCCTCTAGCAGGGGAATTAGGGAATTGGTAGCAATAACAGCCTAATCTGAGGGCTTACTGTACACAGCCAGATATGAATGTTAGAATTTTATCACTCTGTTTACCCTGTAGGTTAGTACTGTTATCCTCACTTTACAAAGAAGGACACTGAGATCCAGAGGGTAAGATATCTTACAATGCTACAAAACTAGAAAGGGTTGAAAGGACTGGAAACTGGATTTGTTTGATGCCCAAACTATGCACCTAACACAAAGCACTACTGTTCTGGGAGCTTCTCACCACCTTCCTTTTAATTTTTCTCCCATTTTCAACTTTATATTAAAAAAACAGCATCTGTTCATTTTAGAAAAGTTGTAAAGTATACAAAAGGAGAAATAGAAAAAAAATTGTCCTAATTCCATTGCCCAAAGGCCACCCTATTAAAACATTGGCTTATCGTCCTCTAATCTAGTGTTTTTACATAGTTGAATTTACACTGGTTCATGTCAGTGTTTTCCTTAATGGTACAAATTCAGCATTTCCTTATACACTTATTCAACCTGAGGTTTAATAGTTACAAACATTTTGCTGATAATATATGCCATACATTTTCTTCATTATTTTTCATTGAAATTTTAGTGTGTATGGTTTTTTCACTGTCATATATAAAACCAAAATAAATATACTTATGAATATGTAAAATGTGCATATGTTTTGATCTGCAGTTTTGTCATAAAGATTACTAGAAATGGTCTTACTAAGTAAACAATTTCTAAAAGTTTTTGATGTGCTTGAACAAAAAGCACTCCAGGATAACTCCTCCAGTTTACATCCCATATTTATTGACAACATTTTTCGATAGTGTTTTCCTATGCAGAACATTTATTTAAAAAAAAGTGTCTTTAAGTATTGTGATGTTCTTGGTTTTGTGTGTAATTTGTCCCTTTTTATTTTCTGTTAATTTCTGTGTGTTTATTTTGCTTTCTACTATAGTTTACTTATCAGAAAAGATTAACAGAGAAGAAAAGGTCTATGGGAATATGTATTGGTAAGTGGGGCCTCCCTGCAAATTTAAATGGGTTATTCTCCCCCAAAACCTTGGAGAAGCCAATACGTGTTTGCAATACAGAGTAAAGAGCCAATGGTGATGCTTGAAAAAGATAGATGACTCCATGGTCATCATATCTTAGGAATGGACAAAAGAAGATGTAGAAACTGAGCGGAAGGAGACTTTACAACGGGGGAAAGGGAGGCTGATTTTATCTTGAGGCCAGATGGAAGGATGGGTGCAGAGGCAGATGGGGATGAGGGATGATAAGGAAGTGTGTGCTAGTATTTCTCAGCACAGTGCCTCAGTGACTGAGAGGTAGATGACCCCAGGATCGAGACGGAGAGCCAAGTGTACAATAACCACAGTGCATGCTGCGATTAGGAACATCACCATGACCCCTTTGTTTTAACTTCCTGAAACTTGTATCAGATCAGAGTCTGCCCAGGCCCCTCGACTGCTTAGGGCCTAATCCCCTTGCCAGTGACAACTCAGTCAACTTCAGACTTCAGTGAAGACACAACATGGAATCCAACCACAAACCTTCCTGCAAATGCTGCCAGGGATCCGAAAGGAAATTGAAAAATCTTTGCAACCATAAAAATACTTTATATTATGAAATCTTAGGGAAGTTCAACAGTACTTGAATTTATCATGTCCCTTTACTTTCAGGGTGAATGGTAGGGAAAAGGGTCGTCTTTAATTTTTCTCTCATGTTTTTTCCCTAAGTTTCACAAATCTTTTTAATAAGAAAATGATCATTGTGAAAGCGTTCATTATTTGTGGTGGGTGCCAGCATCCAACACCTCAATGTTTAATCTGTGTAATTTTTGTTAATGTTTTATTCATGCTCACCAGAGAGGTTATAAGGCCATTGTTAATTGCATAATTTTTCCTTTGTCCAAATCCACACACTTCTGTTTGTTTATGACTTGGAGAAGCGCTAGCTTTTCTTTTCTCTTTCTTTCTTTTCTTCTCTTTTTTTCCCCCGGCTTTTCAGTTTGGGCTCATGTCTCAGAATTAAAATCTAGGGTCCATTAGGCGTCATTCATCTGTGAGATGAATTCTATATTCCATCTATTGATTCCATTCTGGGTGAACATTTGCAGGGTTTAGGCAAGCACTAGCTAGCACCCTAAATAGGACTTACATTATTCCTTCAATATAGGATGAAAATGGAGGGAAATATCTTCATTGAACAGCTTGGGGGAAAATGTTTTATATATCGAGAGCTGCTATATATAATACATGTAGTTTTCTGATAAATGAAATGAAAATAAGTATTCTCCATGATATTGATCCAATGGAATACATTTAATAATCCCAAGTCCATTTGCCTTTGAATGATGCCTTCTGGGATGGAGATATTTTTCAAAGTAGGGACATTTTATGATTGTAAATAGCAAGTAGACATTGTTCTTTTTTGTAGTGAGTTTGCCAGAAATTGCAAAAAGGTATTAGGAAAGATTGTGGCTCTATTATAGCCCTGAAAAGAATCTTGACAACTACTGTACTTGGTAATATCTATACCTCAGGGTGTCTTATTAAAATGGATACCTATTATTGGTAAACGATCTACCAACCAACCATCTTTTCATTGCAAAATTCACTTGCTTTGCTCAGTTTCCATATTCTCTATGCCTTTTGCTTAAAGCTGATGCTATCTGTAAACTTGCACTCTCTTAATTTTCTTTTTCTAGTCATTTCTTCTGTTTCCTTTGTTTCTTCCATTTTCTAAATTTGAGTGCTCCTCAAGGATCAGAGGTAGTCTTTGCCTTTCGATTTCTTAGCTCTGCCTCAGTGAACTCTTTGATTCTCCTGGGCTCTCTCAACATTTCTATCTGGATAATGATCTCAGAGCTCTTTCCATTTGGAAGGGGATTTCCACTGGAATTTTCAAATTCAGTTTATGCTAAAAACTGTTGTCTTCTCCAAAAGGATTGTATGTTTCCTATTTTTCTCTTTTATTGATCATTCTTTTGCTCACTTAAACTTCAATGTTACAGCCAAGTTTTGCTTCTTTTTTTCTATAGTCCTTCCATATCTGACCAGTCTGTTGATGCAACCATGATCCCCACCCTCCTTTCCTATCTACTCCCACTGCATCTCAAGATCACCTATTTGTATTGTTGTAGTAGCTAGAACATAACATATTGAGATAATAACTTTTTCCTAACTGCAATAGAAATTTTTCTTTCTGTTCTAACAAGATGACAGCCTGGTTTTTGTGTTCCCTGCCTTTGAAAATTGAATAGATACGGCAAAAATAGAAGTTTTTAGACAGTACTAAACCAGGGTTTTAAGCTCATTGAAGAAAGTTATTTTGGATCATTCCAGAAGGCTAGAGGGAATAGAAAGGAAGGATTGAATTTGAGAGGTAGAAGTGGACCCAGTTAAAGAGCTTCTTAGAGAAATTCTTTTGAGATTATGAAGAGACTGGGACTTGAAAAATTCCATGAAATCAGGAACACCACTATGTTCACTTTCAGTGAAATTACTAGGATTCCTGGTGGATAAGGATGGAGTGACAAATGGGTCAAAATGTAAGAATTATTGCCCTAGAACTAGTGGACATTCAAACGTCCCAGTGCCTACTGTTACCTGTTTTCTAGGAACTTTGCAGGCTCAGAGAGTGAATTTATCAGCGAAGAGGGCAGTTTGAAGACTGAGCAGTGCTTCTGCAAGTGCTTTGTACACTACAGGGCACCCAGGATTCTGACTTTACTGGGTATAAGCTCAGCTGCTGTAAGCAGAGACCTCAAAATACAGAGTTTCAAACAAGTTAGAAGTTCTCTCTGTCAACACTTTTTAAGTAAGCTGTCCAGATCTGGTCAGCAGCTCTGCATCATATCTTGAGCACTGTTAACATCCCGTGTTCCTTTATCTTGGTACCTGACCATGTCCTAGAACAGGATTTGAAACTCTTATGTCATGGTCCTTTTGGGCAATTTGGAGAAGTGGGTGGATTATGCTTAAAAAATAGCTTTAAATGCATAAAATTCACATTGGAGAATTATAAAAGAAGCGAGTCACAATAAAATACAATTATCATAATATTAAAAAAGACAAATTTGTCATATACTAAAGCATGTGCTTCTTTGTTAATTATTAGTAAGATTCAGTAGTATATAAGTACTTTAGTTTCAAAGTAGTATTGAGCATAACTTGTTATTTCATGATGTCTGCATAATGTACTGTGAATGAAAATATCTATGGTTCTGATGCTGACAAGAGCACAGATACTGTGAATACTACTGTGGTTTTTTGCCTACATTCATAATTAAGCAAAATGCTGAATTTTAATGAGAATTTACTAAAGTAACGATGAATTTGCCATCTGACTTTATGGACCTCCTGAATTCTATCCACAGGTTAGGAACCCTATCTGGAGTGTTTAAACTGGCCTGCCTCCATGTCTGTGCTTCATTTCCTAACACAAGAGAAAAAGAGAAGTCCAGGGCACACAATATTGTCTGTATGGATCTGAAGCTGTGCCCATTACTTCTCACATTTCATTGTTGGGAACCTGGTTCATCCCTACTTTATGACTGCACCTAACTTCAAGAGAAACTGGGTCAGGGAGTCAGGTGTATTCAGGTTGCTGTGCGCCCCACTAAAACTGAGGAAGTTTTTCCTTAAACAGAAGAAAGAGAATAGATAAATACTTAGTGTCCACTACAGGAACATAGGACTCCCAAAAGTGTGCCTGAAATTCAATTTCCCATCAGCCAGGCTCAGAAGAGATTGTGTGATTTAGAGAGGATTATTGTGAGGATTAACTAGAGTGTGTTCAAGTGGCTGGTGAAGAGTAAGTGCTCAATAAATATTCACCAAGTTGACTTGCATGTGACCAGGGTCTGTTAGAGGAATAATAAACCATGGGAGATAATATATTGGACTTCCTGGGATGAGAAGGGGCCAAGAGATTTATGCTTAAATTCATTCATTCATTTGTTCATTCAACAAATATTTATTGGGGTTAGATTATATGCCAGACAGTATTCTAGTTGCCAAAGAAATGACAGTGAGCAATTCTACTCGGGGAATGGAGCCGTAAATGAACAAACAAATCACAGGTTATGTTATGGGACAAGGTATATAAAAAGAGATGGGGCAAAGGTTAGGGTGGAAATGCTAAGATAGAATTATAAAATGATCCCCAAGTTTCTGGCCCCTGGTTATGCTCCTTATATAAACCCCCTCACCCACTCCACAACGCAAATGTGAATGGGAGCAATGAATATGAGGGCATACCACTCCTACATAGGCCTCAAAAAATACATGTTAAATGGCAAAGGTGGAAAGATTTTGCAGATTTAATTAAGGTCCCAAATCAGTTGATTCTGAGTTAATCAGAAGGGAGATTATCCTTCATGGACCTGACTTAATCATATACAAATCCTTAAAAGAGAAACAGGGCTATTCCTGAGGTCAGAGAGACATTCCTCTGCTTACTCTGAAGAAGCAAGCAGCCATGTCGTGAACTGCCTAAGGAAGGGACCATGTGGCAAGATCGTGGGTGCAGTCTCTAAGAGCAGAAAGCAGCCTCCAGTGTTCAGTTATTAAGAAATAGGGACCTTTGCCATGCATCTACAAGGAAATGCATTCTGGCCAAAACATAAATGAGTTTGGAAGTGGAGTCTTCCCCAAGCAAGTCTTCATATAAAAATGCAGCCCAGGCGGCACCCTGATTGCAGCTGTGAGAGAGAAGGCTTAGCCAGAATTCCTGACCCATAGAGCGTGTGAGAATATAAATGTATACTGTTTTCAGCCACCTTATTTGTGGTAATTTGTTACACAACATAAAAAAACTATTACAAACACTACTTTAAATGGAATGGTTAGGAAAAGCCTTTCTGCTATGATCAGTTTGAATGAAACCTTAAAGTGAGGTGCAAACCAAAAGCATATCTGGGGGAAGGGCAGAGGGATGACCGTTTTTGCTGGTGTGTGGTGACGAGCCCAGAGATGGGCACAAGTAGAAGTGGAGATACCAGTGAGGTTGAGAGAGGATACCTGAACTAGGATGTTGGGGGGGGGTATCAGATTATGGGCTTGCTAAAGGGTTAGATTTGGAGTGTGACAGAGTGAGGGTTCAATGGAAATTTCCATATTGCTGCTGCAATTACTGACTTGAGAAAACTGGGCTGGGGATGGAGTATGTGGGAGAGGAGCAGCCTTTAGGGAGAAGTGAGTTTAGATGTGTGAAGTTTGAGATGCCATGCAAGTGAACTTGTCAGAAGGGTAGTTGTATAAATAAGTTGGAGGACAAGAGAAAGGTTGGGGATGGAGATAAAAATCGGAAGTACCAGCACAGAGATGCTATTGCAGCCACAAGATTGGAAGAGATAACCCCAGATAGACAAATCAGAGAATATTGGATGGAAAGTTACTTTAAGAGATTATCATTTTATAGATGATGAAACTCCAAACCAGAGAGGTAAAGTGACATTACTCCTATACTTGGGGGTTCAGAATGAATAGTTTCATAGCTTAAACTCCAGGCTTTTTGATTCACCACTTAGGGATTCTTTTTACCAGGGGCTTGAAGTTCTTTTTCTCTTGCTTCCCTAGCGTATTTCCTACACTTGGAAAAGAGCATTGCAAAATCAACAGGACTTGACTCTCTTCATGCCATAGAATTACAAGTCTCAGTTATGGCTCTTTGAGTTAGTTCTTCCCCTAGGCCCCACCTGGGGTATCACCCCACAAGATGCTGATTAGATATGATGACTGTGGCTTAGATATGATGAGGCTTGGGCTCATGTCACAAATGGAGATGTATACTGTGATGTCTATAAACCTCACCCCATCAAATTAATAATGAAAAGCCTGCCATCAAAGCCCTCCTTGTGTTCAATAGCCTGTGGCGCATTTGGACTCATCAATAGATGTTCAACAATATTACAACTTGTTTAAATCTTGGTAAAGTAGTGTTATGTACTATTGTTATTGACTTCCCTTTTCTAATTACCACCCAAAGGTGACGGATGATATAGCCCTAATGACCACATTCTTGGAGAGTGAGTGGTTTTGGGTCTCAACTCATTGTATTTTAGCTGTTGTGAAGCTAGGCTTTAGCAAAGCCACCACGTTGAAGCCAAGGTGATGTTTGAGATCATTCACAGAGGTACCTCTCTGACTCTTTTGAAACCACAGATGTTACAGTCTCTGTGTGAGTGGAGGCATGGTCATTGCAGAAATTCTAAGGCTTATGAAGCTACTTGTCGCCAGCATAGATGACAGCCCACAACCCAGGTGAGCAGGGAACATAGCTTGCTTTATTTTTCCCTATAACTCAACTTAATTTCTAGTTTGAGCTTCTATTTTGCTGGGTCATCAGTAACATAATTCCCCCATTCTCTTTTCTCCTGTGGTAGAGTCCAAGTTATTTTGGCTATGGTTATGTAGTTTGTAGGCACGTCAGGGTTATCAGTGGGCTTTAACTTTGTTCAACATTTGCTGACATATCCATTCTTTCATTGTTCCCCTGACATTTATCCCAATAAGATTTTTCTTTTTCTTTCAAGCCTAGGGGCTGTCTCTGCTGCTCCTGTACAGGGCCACTATTCTATTCTTTCATGTTGTCCTAGAGCATGGAAAGCTCCTTGAGGCTACCTAAGAAAGGTGCTGTCTGGCTGTACTTACTGTGCTTCCCTCTTCACCCCCTGCTTTCTGAGCTCTAGTGGGGCCTAGATTTCTAGCGAGGAGTAATATTATATGCCATCACTCTCTTCCCTTGGGGAAGTCTTTTACAGTCCCTTTCAGAGGGCCTACATTGCTCAGATCCAACTTCTCTCCAACTTTTTTTTTTCATTAGTAGAGTTCACTCCAGTTCCCTAAAAATTTAGGCTTTTGGCATTTAGAACTAGAAAGACCCATTTTAACAAAATTTACCCTGTGATTATTAGAACAGTTTAGTTGCTTGTTGTTTGTAGAGAATGATGGAATGAGGGGAAAAAAGTGGAAAAATACTAGAAGAAAGTGGCTTGGCAAGTATAAAGAAATCATACCACAGGATGTCACTGGAAGCTAGACTTCCTTTTCTCTCTCATGGTCTTTGGCAGCATTCTAATAATTGAACACTACTTCCTGTATAGGATGGTAGGAGCTATGCTTAGTCACTTAGAAATAGACAAAAATGTTTCAAGAAGATAGCCCATTTGAGAACCGTCTTTAATTCTCTCACTGTGCATTTATCATTTAGTAATGATTGAACAGATCAAGTAATGGTTCCTTTCCCCAGATCCTATGATGCCTTGTTTTCTATTATCTTAAGTCATTTTATATGAGAGTTGAATTCTTTAAGGGCAGGATCTGGTTTTGATCCCTCTCTATATGTTTAACATAATGCTTTGTATTAGGTATTATTAGGTATTCAGTGAATCATTGAATGATCAGTTACTTGGCTCCCAGGAAACAAAATTTGGGAATTAAATTCATTGGCATGGAAAGCTATGATTTTAGAGGTATCATCCATTCAATCGTTTTATTTGCATTTTATTCATCAAAAATTTATGGAATGTGTATAATGTTTCAAGACCTATGTTAGATCCTTGAGATTAAAATAAAAAAATAACAAGACCATGGCCAGTCTTTCACACTTTCATTTCAATTGACCTGTGTGTTAAATGACCTTATTGACTACATAGAATCCATTACTTGTATGTTCAATAGTTGAACAAGTATCCTGTAGATGCTTTTGTTTCTAATTTTAAGCTATTTCAAATAATGCCATAAAAAATAACTTATGTAAACAAAATTTACATCTGCATGTATATCTGTGGGATAACTTGCTGAAGTTATTACCCACCATAGAATACACCCAATTCCCATCTGCTTTGAAATGTACCAACCTTGGTTTCTGCTAGCCATTATTCTAGGATCTTTTGAGTTGTTCATTCTAATACTCAGAAAAATCTGTCCCTTCTAGTCCCAGGCTTTACATTTAACAGAATCCCTAAATTCTGTGGACTGGGTCACCTCTTCCCAAATTGTGTTCTGTGGAACATTAGTCCTACAAGACATTATAGAGTTCAGTGGTAACATAAATTTCAAATACCATGTCTCCTCCTATAAAGTTACAAAGCACTTTAGAATAGTAAAGAAGCATTTTCAACTGTGCTTAATCCCAGTGTTTCCTAGATTGATTTGGGATCACTTCTTAAACCTATTAATATCTCTTAAAGCACACTCCTATATGCATGTGCACATCCACATGCATGTGGACACACAAACTTTGAAGACACTTGGAAGGAATGTTAACATTGATGTAGTATTCAAACACTCCTAAAGACCCGAGAAAGTACCTTAGTCCGTTCTGAAGGCATTTTTTGAAGCTTTGAAGTGCTATGAATTCTTATTTCCTTACTTTGAGAAGCTCTATTTAACTGGTAGACATAACTATGATTTTCTGTCTTGTCAACAACTGTGGTCACCTATGTGGCAGAGCTGAGTATACCAAAAGAAATTTCTAGTGTGAATAAATTAGAAAATAGTCCCTTGTCTCCCAGCTTGGTGTTGTATTTTCTTCTCCTAAGACTACTAAGAATCATGGAAACTTAGTAGTGGAATAATATGCAACTAAACTACAGTAAACCTAGTTTTAGAACACAGTAATCTTATAGGATACTTCAGCACAAAAAGGGTTGTATGGCCTAATACAAGAAGTAATCATATACCATTTTTTGGAGATTCATAGTGTATTTAAAAACTGAAAAAGAATGTGGTAAATTAGCTCTATTTAAAAATGGCATTTTCTAAACCTGTTGGATCATCAAGTCCTTTTTGTCAGGTTAACATTTTTCTAGAGTTCTACAGAATATACTAGAGGAGATACTGACTAAATTATTTCATATTTCAAGGCTAAAATAAAAACTTTGAGATGTATCCAAATGTATCAAATTCAGTTTTCTTGAGTTTGAATTCAGTTCTGCCTGTCAGCTTTTTTATTTTTCCTCTTTGCTTCACTTAAAAAAAGTCCCCCAAGCCCTGTACTATGAAAGAAAAAGTCTGACTTAAACTCTCAGGCTGTTTGATATTTCCTACTGACTTCCTGAACAATGTGTAATCAGAGATGTATTCCCAAATGTCAGTATGTTAAATGTATTTGAATCCAATTGCCTTTTCAAGCAACATTCAGTTTTTAATAGAATTACCTTATATGCTTGTTTTTTTTTTAATAGGTTTAAGCCCCATTATTTCAGATGACAGTCTTGTTCCTTACCATTTTATAGATGCTGGCTTTCTATGTACTTGAAACTTTCTTTAAATTTACATTTATTCCACCTCTATTTTAAAAGTTATCTTGTCTGTCAAGTTCCACTAAACTTCTGCTGAACCTTTATAGGAAAAAATAAAATTGTCCACTTTCTTCTATCATCTGTCTCTCTATTCAGATAGTTATCCTTATGTTTCATCCATCAACAGACTTTATGAACAAGGGGTTAGGCATTGAGCTAAATGTCACAGCTGACACCAGGGCATTATATGCATGGTTTCTGACTCAGCACAGCTGACATTTAAGCTGCGAAATAGGAATCCCTCTAGCTGAGGCTCAGCATGGGAAGGGAACAGAGCTATATGGAGGGTGCCTGTACATCCAGAGGGCACCGCGTACGTAGATGGTGATAAGCCACATGGAGACCCTGTATGAGGGTTTTATATCAGGATTCCATTCTAGCACCTACCTGTTTGGAATTTTGGCTTAGCTCTAGGAAATCATTTGACAATGGAGTTAGGGTGGAAGTGTGAAATAGCTTCTGTTTTGAACAAAAGAATCCTGCACATAATGACAGAGAGCATTTACTAAGGTAACTGTATCTAGGTAGATATGCTGGTTTCAGAAGACAACTTTGAAATGTGACCAAAAGTTGATCCACCTATTACTTGGCTTTACCCAGGAACTATTTGGGCAGTGGAATGGGAAGTATAAAACTTGTTCTGGACTAGAATCAGGTTACTATGTGAAATATGAAACAAATCACAGCTAGAAATGAGTGACAAAAATGAAGCTAGAAAATTCCCAAATAATCTTAAGTACATATGTCAGAAAAAATGAGAGGCTGAAATCAATGAGCTGAGGATCCTTTTTAAGAAGGTGGGAAATAAGATCAAATTGAGCCAAAGAAAGCAGGAGTGACAGAATTTTAGTAGAAAGTAAGGAAGAGGAAGACAGAAAACAAACACAATAGAAAAGACCAACGTAGGCAAAAGTTGGTTTCAGAAGCGGTTAATTAAAACTGAGAATACCTTGGTGAGACAAAATAGGGGATTGAGAGGAGGAGGAAGAAATAAAAAATTGATACATCTTAACCACTAGTCATGTATAAACCTCAATTCAACCATCGCCAAAATTCTAGTGCCATTCCCACTGTATGATGTAATCCTGAAACTTACAGTTTTGTAAGTCAATAAAATTTTCTTTAAAAATAAAAAGTGACTATTTCAAATCATATAGTTATTAAAATGATAATAAGAAGCTATTATGAATAACATAACAACACTTTGGAAAATTTAAATGAAATGAACACACCCTTAAAGAAATAAAAGTTACTAAAAAAGATATTAGAATAAAGAGAAACTCTGGATAGCTTTTCAATTATTAAGGAAATCACATTCATAGTTAAATTTTTCTCATAAAGAAAACTCCAGATCAGATGACTAATTAGTAAATTAAATCAAATATTTAGGAACAAAGTAACCCTAATATTTCACAAAATAAAGAACATTACTGACACATTTTAAAGTTGACTACATGTAAGGCCTATCTCACTTATATAGAAATTTTAAAATCCCTAATAAAAATATTAACAAACAAAATGTATAAAAAAGAATGAAAGGTTGGCTTTGCATTTGAAACCAATGTAATTCACTTAGAATAAGTGATTAAAAATTGTAACCATCTCAATATATTCAGAATCTGCATCTGATGAAATGTAATAAAGGCTCATAAAACTTTTTAGCAAATTGAAGTAGAGGAAGAGGTAATATCAAGGGTAGCTATAAAAATGTTTATTTTATGGTTAACACTTTGTGTGCTGGTGTCATTTAAATTTACCAGCCCTTGGGGCCGGCCATTTTCTGTGCCACCGCATGAATGGTATAAGCATTCAATAAAACACAACTCCTGAACTACTGGATATTAAAAAATCTGTAATCTCTCCCATAAAACACCTTACACTTTCACCAAAACAATGTGTAAAGCTTTTAGACTGAATATGATCAAAGAAATAGCTCCTAATAGTTCCAAATAAATCCACCGTGGCGTGAAAAACCGCAGACTAGATGAACACATATTAATATGTGAGCGGCCACCTGATACTGGTGACAAAAACACGTACTAATACGTGAGCGGACCACAAAGTGTTAAAAAAGCTCTTTGCGATCAGCAACGATATAAAGGTCCCTAGTACTACTACTCTCTCTCTTTTTTTTAATGGGAGTGAAATATTTATCTCATTGTGATTTTGTTATTGATGTCTTTTACATTTTGTACTCCCCTTGGGTAGCCCACCACCAATTCACCCGTGATCCATCTCCATGGTCCCTTGTGTTCTTTTCTATTCCATTTTGTGCACTTTTCCTTCCCTCCCTCCACCTCCCCCCCCCCCCACTACTTCTCTTTCATATATTGTAAATGTTATCCAGTGCTAAAAATCTGGAAAAAACATGGGCAGGGGAAGGTTGTACAGGTTGGAAAGGGGGAAATAAAGGTATTGAGCAAATATAATATCATTGTATGTAAAAAATTCAGAAATATATATACAATTTTTTTACAGTTAATAAATGACTTTAGTGAGGCTCCTGGATATAAAGTTAATATTGAAAAATAGGTTTTATGTCTATATAAATATGCAGCAGGCCACTGGAAAGTGAGTAAAAATACATATAAATTGCAATAGCATCAAAAAATGTTAATTAGGAACAAATCTAAGAAATGATGTAAGGCATCCATGCAGAAATCTACAAAATAAATATTAAAAAGGAGATATAAAGGAAAAGCCAAGTATTTATATTTGAAGACTCAATGTAAATGAAAATGCTCTCCAAACTGATCTTTTCAATTTAACCCCAAATAAAAACTTCAAGTCCAATTAAAAAATCCATTTATTTTTATCAAAATAAGGTGATTCTAAAATTTATATGAAAAGTCAAAGGATCAAAAATAGGATACCTGTAATGAAAAGCAAGTCCGAAGTCAATGTGGAATAAGGAAAAATAATTACCAAAATGCTTTGACCTAACATCCCCACCTTTAGTTACCTATTTCATAGTATAATTGTATGTGAGGGAGATGATGTATGTCCCAAGATAGTCTTTGCAATATTGAAAGATTAGAATTAACTGAAATATTCTTTGAGTTCAATTAAATGATTTAAGAAAGAGGCATACAATAAAATACTACACAGCTGTTAAGGAAAGAGAACAATACAGTGCAAAGTATACTTAACTGGAAAGCTCTTCCAAGTTAAGTAAATGATAAAACAGCATTCACAATAGTAGACAGCACATTTGTAGGGAAAATGCATAATATATTTCTAAAACTAGTAGTGATTTCCGGAGAAAGAATGATGTGGATAGAAGATAGGAAACATTTCAATGAATAACCTTTACATACTTTTAAAATTTTCATACACACACACGCACACACACAACCACACATAGTATTTGGTTTCAAACTTTTGCAATATATACATATTGAAATTGTATATTTTGAAATATATAATTTGTATTTAGCTTCAAGCTTTAAAAAATAAAATAATGGAAAAACGAACAAGATAAAATACCAAGTAAATAATTTTATAGTTGTAACAAGCTTAAGAAGGTTAAGAGACTTGTTTGAGATCATTAAGCTAATATGGAGGATAACTGGAATTCAATTCCAAATTTGTGTGAAGGGAGACTCAATCTATTTAAACAAATAGAAGCTCTATTGGCTGGTTTGGAGCATGTGAGGCTATCTTGGAAGTCTCTAATGAACCAACAATATCAGATATTTCAAACTAAAATTGCATTAAAAGTCATTATGTGATTTATAGTTCTTTTGATTCCATTAAACTTATGTGATAACTGACTAGTGAAACAAAATGAAAATAGAAGTACAAATTTAGAAACTAAGGATTTTCTTAAAAATTTTTAATGAACATAGAATATTGCACACCTC
Organism: Scalopus aquaticus; assembly: GCA_004024925.1. Lineage (NCBI taxonomy): Eukaryota > Metazoa > Chordata > Mammalia > Eulipotyphla > Talpidae > Scalopus > Scalopus aquaticus. Next base: position 23,865 of record PVIJ01011531.1, read on the forward strand.
TCTTGTTTGCACAACCACCTGATAAATGGGTTGGGTAGTACTGTGACTATATTTTATTTTATGAACATAAAACTTTCTTAATGTTATAACATGTCCATCTTTTCAGTGAACTGTAGCAATGATTCTACAACTTTACACTTTGATTCATTTACAGTATTTTTCAAAGTCTGTCTCCTACATCTGCTAGTTGGTACCAAATTCTGCCAATCTGTTTTAAAATGTTATTTGGATATTCCCCAGGCTCTATATCCCCATTGCATCTTCTAATACAAGCCTTCTGAATTTCAGTCTGAACTGTGGGCACTAATGTCCTCACTTTCATCATTCATTTATTTATTCACTCGATGTTTACTAAGCACTTAATATTAACCAAATCTTAGATATACAATGATTAATAAAACATGACCCCTCTTCTCAAGGACTTTATGGATTACAAAAGAGAAAGAAACATGAAAACAGGAAATTACAGTATGAAAAGCTTCAATAGCAGTGTACTGCATATTATGGGGGCAGGGTGGGGAAATGAATTCTGGGTAGGAAATCGGGGAAGGCTTCACAGAGGATGTGATGTTTGAGCAGAACTTGTAAAGAGGAAGAAATGAAGTGAAACATCCAGTTTTTCATTGGCTATCCAAGTACTGTAATTCAGTAAGAAGAAATAAATTGAGTAAACCCAGGGCGATGTGAAAGAGCCTCCTCTCAATTCCACATCGGTGATACATGGAGACAACCAGCCCAGTGATTAATATTTTTTTTTTTTTTATTGAGGTAACCTTAGTTTACGACACTGCATAGATTTCACGTGTTTCTCACCTCAGCAGCGGTATACATCACTCCCCTACTCTCACCAAATGTCCATTCACCATCCACCACCAACCAAAGGGTCCTCTCTGCCTATGCACTGCCCCGCCCCTCAGGTAACCACTAGTACATTGTCAGTGTAAGGATTTGTGTTTTGTTTTCTTTGTTCATTTGTTTTTTAAATTTATATTCCACAAATGAGTGAAATCATACTGCATTTGTCTTTCTCCTTTTGACTTACTTCACTTAGCATAATGTCCTCACATTCTACCCAATGTCTGTAACAAATGGCTAGATTTCATCTTTTTTTTTTTTAATAGCTGAGTAGTGTTCCATTGTGTGTATATGCCACATCTTTATTTAATGTTCATTGTCAGGCGTTTATGTTGTTTTCATGGCTTGTCTATTGTGAATAGTGCTGCAATGAACGTAGGATGGCTATTATTTTTTCAAATCAGTATTTTGCATTTAGGTAAATACCAGAAATAGAATTGATGATTATGTAGTATTTCTATTTTTATTTTTTTGAGAAATCACCTTAGTATTTTCCATACTGTCTGTACCAATTTACACTCCCACAAACTGCACAGGGTTCCTTTTTCTCCACATCTTTGCAACACTTATTATTTCTTGACAGTTTGACAATATCCAGTGTGATTGATGTGAAATCTTGTGGTTTTGATTTGCATTCCTTTAATGATAAGCAATGTAGAACATCTTTTCTTTATATGTTAGCCATCTGTATGTTGTCTTTGGTGAAATGCTAATTTAGATCCTTTTCCCATTTTTTAATCAGACTGTGTTTTTTTTGGTTGTTGTTTATATATTTTGGATCATAACCCTTTGGTTTATAGTTTGCAAATATCTTCTCTTATTCAATAGGCTGCCTTTTCATTATAACAATGGTTTCTTTAGCTGTGTGGAAGCTTTTTAGTTTGATGTTGTCCCATTTATATTCTGTTTTGTCTCCCTGTTGGAGATGAATCCACAAAGACACCATTAAGGCCAATATCAAAGAGCTTATCACCTATGTTTTCAACTTTGTATTTTATGTTTTCAGGTATCCAACTCTTTAATCCACTTTGAATTAATTTTAGTTTGTAGTGTGAGATAGTAGGCTAGTTTCATTCTTTTGGCTGTGGCTGTTCTGTTTTTCCAGAATCAATCTTTTCAAGAGATTTTCCTTACTCCATATGCTTTTGGCTCTTGTCATAAATTAGTTGCCCATATATCTGTGTCTTTATTTCTAGACTCTTGATTCTACTCCATTGATTTGTGTGCCTGTTTATATTCCAATATTATACTGTTTTGATCACTTACAGTTTTGTAGTATAGTTTGAAGACAGGGAGCAGGGTACCTGCTTTTTTATCCTCTCAGTGTTGTTTTGGCTATTCAATAGCTTTTGTGACTCCATACAAATTTTAGGATTTTTTGTTCTATTCTGTGAAGAATGCCCTTGGGACTAATGGCCACTTTAACACTATTGATTCTTCCATCTCATGAGCTTGGAATGTCTTTCCGTTTCTTCATGTCTTTAATTTCTTTCAACAGTATGTAGGTCCTTAACTTCTTCAGTTAAATTTATACCTTGGTATTTTTTTGATTTTGATACTATCACAAATAATATTATTTTCTTCATTTCTCTTTCTGTTAGTTCATTGTTTACATATAGAAATACAATAGACTTTTGTGCATTGATTTTGTAGCCAGCATACTATATTTATTATTTCTAATACTTGTTGTGTTGTGTGTGTATGTGTGTTTGTAATCTTCAGGGTTTTCTATATGTAATATCATGCCACCTACGTATTGTAATTTTTCCTCTTTCCTTTCCAATTTGGATACCTTTTATTTCTTTTTCTTACCTACTTACTCTGGCCAGGGCATCTAATATTATGTTAAAAAACAGTGATGAGAGTGCTGTAATAAATATAGAGGTGCAGGTGTCTTTTTGAATTAATGTTTTTGTGCCCTTTGGGTAGATTCCTAGGAGTAGAATTGCTAGATCATATGGTAGCTCCATTTTTAGTAGTTTGAGGAACCTCCACAGAGCTTTCTACAGTGGTTGAGCCAGTTTGCATTCCCACCAGCAGTGTAGTAGAGTTCCTTTTTCTCCACATCCTCGCCAACATTTGCTGTTGCCTGTTTTTTTAATGTGTGCCATTCTCACTGGTGTAAGGTGGTATCTCATTGTGGCTTTGATTTGCATTTCTCTGATTTTTCAGTGATGTTGAACATTTTTTCATATACCTGTTGGTCATTTGCATTTCCTCTTTGGAGAAGTGTCTTTTTTAGCTCTTCTGCCCATTTTTTGACTCAGTTGAAATAAGCCAGAAGGAAAAAGAAAAATATCAAATGGTTTCACTTATAGGAGGAATATAGGGGAACCAAATAAGGGATTGGGAGGAACAAGTAACAATAATAATAATAAAAAATTAGCAGGCAGCCATAAATAAGTGACATTCTGTGAGGGAGGGGGAGGAAAAGGGATCAGAATGGTGGAGAGAAGAGCACAAGGGACTATGGTGATGGTTCATGGGTGAATTGGTGGTGGGAATTTTATGGGGAATACACAATAATATTAAAGATATAAATAGAAAAATATTTATTTATAAAATTGGGAAAATTAGTTATCAGCTTATATAAATGAAAAAAATATCATCAGATAGAATCCTTGTCTTGTTCCTGATCTTCAGGAAAAACTGGAAAACTCCATTCAGTCTGATATTAATTATGGACTCGTTTTATGTGATCTTTGCTATGTTTAGGTACATTCTTTCTACATCCATTTTATTGAGAGTTTTTGTAATAGACAAATGCTGAATTTGATTGTTTTTTTCTGAATCTATTGAGATGATCATATGATTTTAATCTTTCATTTTGTTGATATGATGACTCACAGTGATGGATTTTTGCATGTTGAACCATTCTGTATCCCTGAAACAAAGCCTACTTGGTCATGGTGGTCTTTTAAATGTATTGTTGAATTTCGTGTGCAAATAATCTGTTGAGAATTTTTGTGAATATGTTCACTAGAGATATTGGCCTGTATTTACATAAGGTTTGTCTCCTAAAATAGGTAACTTATCCATAATACTCATGGAGGCTGTGAACCTGACTAATACAAGGGTGTTTCTTGAATAGAACACACATTTTGCTTAGAATACTTGCTTCTCCTATCCCTGTTTCTGTATGGTACAGTCTTGCATGTTTTTCAAGTTCATTTTAAATATGTCTTCCATTGTGAGAACTTCTAGAAACTCCAGTCTCATACAAATAGCAGTCCTGAGTCACTGCACACTTTTGTGTCCCACTTGTAACTTATTTTGTTGTTTGTCCATTTGTTCCCACCACTATATGTGAGCTCCTTAAAGTCAAGGAGCATGCCTTACTATCTTTCCTGTTCCTTCACCTCCTGACCCGTACAGTGCTGTCATTTGAGCTTTTTTTTTTTAATTATTTTTTATTTATACATACAAGCTGGGGTACAGGCCAGAGGCATGGGGCGGCGAGTGGGTTCACCAGAGACGGAGCGGGTAGCAGAACAGGCAGATCAGAAATACACTGCTGAGGGGAGCAGCGGGCGAGGCAGGAGAGGTCTGCCACGCCATGTGGGATTCTCCCCGGCCGGGCGTCGAACTCGCGTCACTGCTGCTGACAGCTCCACAGCGCAGTGCTTAACTGCTGTGCCACCGGGGAGGCCGTCATTTGAACTTTTTGACTTGCATGTACAACATAGGTATTGCTTCTGAATTCATAAGGATTAGGTCATTGAAAGCCCCTAGCTGGGAAGACTGAGAAACATATGAACTGATACGCAAAAGATTTGGGAAACTGAGGAAGTAGGCAGATACACAAAAAATCATTTAACCAATTTATTACATGAAAATTAAACAGCAAAATTAACCCACTAAATAAAGAGAACATCAGGGACATAGTACCCATAGTTGGTTATGAAAACTATATTAAAGTTAATTTCTGTTTACCACTCTTTGGTTATGGCAAGATATCTTAGGATTCCTTCTGCCATTATTTTAACATTTTTTAAGTATAACATCTCTCTCCATTTTTTATCCAAATAACATGCATTTTTAAAAATATATTTTTGTTGTTATTTATGTCTTTTACATTTTGTATTCCCCTTGGGTAACCCACCACCAATTCACCCATGATCCATCTCTGTGGTCCCTTGTGTTCTTTTCTACTCCATTTTGTGCCCTTTTCCTCTCCTCCCTCTACCCCCACCTCACCCGCTGAGTGTCTCTCTCCTATTTGGTGTCCTTATAGTCCTGTTATAAGTGAAACCATTCGATATTTTTCTCTTTCTTTCTGGCTTATTTCACTGAGTATGATCCCCTCTAATTCCATCCATGTCGCTGCAAATTGCATGTGTTTATCTTCTTTGAATGATGAATAGTATTCCATTGTGTATATGTACCACGTCTTCTTGATCCAATCATCTATTTTTGGACATCTGGGTTGCTTCCATACCTTTGCTATTGTGAACAGTGCCACAATGAACATACGGGTGCATGTATCCTTTAGGATTAGTGTTTTTGTTTCCTTTGGGTAGATTCTCAAAAGTGGGATTGCTGGGTCGTATGGAAGCTCCATGTTTAGCAGTTTGAGAAATTGCCATACAGCTTTCCATACTGGTTGGACCAGTTCGCACTCCCACCAGCAGTGTAGAAGAGTTCCTTTTTCTCCACATCCTTTCCAGCATTTGTTGTTGCCTGTATTTTTAATGTGTGCCATCTTCACAGGTGTGAGTTAGTATCTCATTGTGCTTTTGATTTGCATTTCCTTGATTATAAGTGATGTTGAACATTTTTTCATGTCTGTTGTCCATTTGCTTTTCTTCTCTGGAGAATTGTCTTTTTAGCTCTTCTGCCCATTTTTTGATGGGGTTATTGGCTTTGTTTTTGTTGAGTTGTGTGAGTTCCTTGTAAATTTTTGTTATCAGTCCTTTATCAGATGTATTGTGTGTGAAGATCTTTTCCCAGTTGGTAGGGTGGTGTGTGTTAGTTTTGGTTAATGTCTCTTTTGCTGTACAGAAGCTTTTTATTTTGATGTAATCCCACCTGTTTATCTTGTCTTTCACTTCCTTTGCTTTGGGGGATGTGTCTTTCAAGATTTTGCTGAGATGTATGTCATGTAGAGTTTTGCCTGTATTTTCTTTTATAAATTTTATCGTTTCAGGTCTTACGTCCAGGTCTTCTATCCATTTTGAGTTGGCTTTTGTGCAGGGTGTGAGGTAGTATTCTAGCTTCATTTTTTTTGCATGTGGCTGTCCAGTTTTCCCAGCACCATTTATTGAATAGACTGTCCTTGTTCCACTGCATTTTCTTTGCTCCTTTGTCAAAGATTAGTTGTTCATAGATACTCAGCTTTAATTCTGGGTGTTCTATTCGGGTTCATTGGTCTTTGTGTCTGTTTTTGTTCCAGTACCATGCTGTTTTAATTATTATGGCTTTGTCGTATAGTTTGAGATCAGGGATTGAAATTTCTCAGTTTTCTTTCTTTTTAGTTAGGAGGGCTTTTGCTGTGCGAGGTTTCTTGTGGTTCCATATGAATTTCATCAGTAGTCAATCTATTTCTTTGAAGAATGTCATTGAGATTTTTATTGGAATAGCATTGAATTTGTAAATTGCTTTTGGTAGGACTGCCATTTTGATAATGTTAATCTTTCCAATCCATGAGCAAGGGATGCCTTTCCATCTTCTTGTGTCTTCTTCTATTTCTTTCAACAGTGTTTTATAGTTTTCTTTGTATAAGTCCTTCATTTCTTTTGCAAATAACATGCATGTTAAGAGTACTTCTTTTTGTTTCTTCCTCTCTATTAAAATATTTGGTGCTTTTTTTTGATGTAATGCTTTATGGTTGTTTTCTCATTTCAGGTCTGAGTTGTATTTAGAAATGCAGAATGATGTTAAAGGTGGAAAAAAAAGGGTAGAGACATAAAATTAATAAACAGACAATCCCCAAACCTTTGGGGTGGGGGGGAGTCCTCTTTAACCTATTCACTCTCACTGAATGAGTTTTCCTCACCTCCTCTTAATACAGAGAGACTGAGAACCTCTCTCTGCTCATTAGTTTCATGTTAAAGTGTGCTTAGTCTGCGTACTCATATTCCTGCTTCCTGCCTTTAAAAGGGCACAGGAGTCCAGTTCTGAGGCCAGGTTTAACCTTCCCTTGATGTCCTGAGAGAGAGAGAAAAACATGTCAAGAACACTCATCTGTGTTCTGCTGTTTCTTTTTCTTCTTTTTTTTGCTTCCTTTCCTATTCCCTACATCATTTTCCCTTTTCCTAATTATCCCCAGTTGGAGACACTCATAAATCTCTTATTCTGTAACTGAAAGTGAAATTCTTCTAGTTGCTACAAAGCTGCACAGAAGCAAATCCACAGACACAGAACTTTGTATGTGGGGGCGTTCTTGTTGGATAGGAGTACTCTATGTCCAGTATTAATATCATGTGTTCATAGATTTACCTGTATTTTATATTTTAATAAAAGAAAAAATGGTTCCTTACAAAATATTTTAAAACTCCTGCCAGGAATGCAGAGATAGTTTATCATATTTTTATTTTATTTTAGGGACTTTTGGGCAATTATTGATAATTAAACTGATTGAGGGAAAAATAACTGAGCGATCAATCAAGTTGCTTCATATTTGAGAATTTGGTCAATTAAGAATAGCCTACTAAAATGTCATGATAACCGGATCTTGAAATGGTCAGCCATTAGATTTTGTGTTTCAACACTGAATGGGATGGCCCGTTGATAACCCATTCATTACGACAGCCCAAAGCCCTGGGATTGACCAGCATCTGGCTAACTCAGTTGACCTGGATCCCCAAGGCCCTAGTGATTGCTCCCTGAACCTTAAGGGGAGCTTGAACTGCCAAGGACTATCCACATGACTGTTTTGTTTGCAGAATTGTCATTGTCAGAGAAGAAAATTCAGTCTCCCTGTGTTCTCTCATAGTGCCAGGCAGAAAACAAAAACAAAATCCTACAATAATTCTGGAAATCAGTTCCATTAAAGAGGTGTTTTTTTTTTTTTGATACCCTGATGTGTACAATAAAACAAAAATAATCTGGTGCTACTTTCACAGCTGGATATGTTTGGCTTGCAGCTCTAAAACTGTAGTCCATGAATTAAGGTCCTCAGAGCAGCAGTAGCATCTCAGTAGCATCACATGGACACTTATTTTTTTTTAAAGTAGATTACATCATTTTATTTTATTTTTTTTATATTTTTATTGTTATTTATGTCTTTTACATTTTGTATTCCCCTTGGGTAGCCCACCACCAATTCACCCGTGATCCATCTCCATGGTCCCTTGTGTTCTTTTCTATGCGCTTTTCCTTCCCTCCCTCCGCCTCTCCCCCCCCAAACCCCCCCCTGCTGAATGTCTCTCTCCTATTTGGTGTCCTTATAGTCCTGTTATAAGTGAAACCATTCGATATTTTTCTTTTTCTTTCTGGCTTATTTCACTGAGTATGATCCCCTCTAATTCCATCCATGTCGCTGCAAATTACATGTGCTTATCTTCTTTGAATGCTGAATAGTATTCCATTGTGTATATGTACCACATCTTCTGGATCCAATCATCTATTTTTGGACATCTGGGTTGCTTCCATACCTTTGCTATTGTGAACAGTGCCACAATGAACATACGGGTGCATATATCCTCTAGGATTAGTGTTTTTGTGTCCTTTGGGTAGATTCCCAAAAGTGGGATTGCTGGGTCGTATGGAAGCTCCATGTTTAGCAGTTTGAGGAATCGCCATACAGCTTTCCATAGTAGTTGGACCAGTTCACATTCCCACCAGCAGTGTAGAAGAGTTCCTTTTTCTTCACATCCTTTCCAGCATTTGTCGTTGCCTGTATTTTTAATGTGTGCCATCCTCACAGGTGTGAGGTGGTATCTCATCATGGTTTTGATTTGCATTTCCTTGATTATAAGTGATGTTGAGCATTTCATCATGTATCTGTTGGCCATTTGCTTTTCTTCTTTGGAGAAGTGCCTTTTGAGCTCTTCTGCCCTTTTTTTGATTGGGTTATTGGCTTTGTTTTTGTTGAGTTGTGTGAGTTCCTTGTAAATTTTTGTTATCAGTCCTTTATCGGATGTATTGTGTGCAAAGATCTTTTCCCAGTTGGTAGGGTGTCTGTTAGTTTTGGTTAATGTCTCTTTTGCTGTACAGAAGCTTTTTATTTTGATATAATCCCATCTGTTTATCTTGTCTTTCACTTCCTTCGCTTTGAGGGATGTGTCCTTCAAGATTTTGCTGAGATGTATGTCATGTAGAGTTTCACCTATATTTTCTTCTATACATTTTATGGTTTCAGGTCTTACATCCAGGTCTTCTATCCATTTTGAGTTGACTTTTGTGCAGGGTGTGAGGTAGTAGTCTAGCTTCATTTTTTTGCATGTGGCTGTCCAGTTTCCCAGCACCATTTATTGAATAGATTGTCCTTGTTCCACTGCATTTTTTTTGCTCCTTTGTCAAAGATTAGTTGTTCATAGATATGTGGCTTTAATTCTGGATATTCTATTCGGTTCCGTTGGTCTTCCTGTCTGTTTTTTGTTCCAGTACCATGCTGTTTTAATTATTATGGCTTTGTAATATAGTTTGAAATCAGGGAGTGAAATTCCTCCATTTTCTTTCTTTTTAGTTAGGAGGACTTTAGCTATGCGAGGTTTTTTGTGGTTCCATATGAATTTCATCAGTAGACGATCTATTTCTTTGAAGAATGTCATTGAGATTTTTATTGGAATAGCATTGAATCTGTAAATTGCTTTTGGTAGGATTGCCATTTTGATAATGTTAATCCTTTGAAAGGCAGAGACCTATATGTATTCCCAGCCTACTGGATCAAAAACCCTGGTGGTGGGGGCCCAGCAACCTGTGCTTGGAGAAGCCTTCCAGGAGATCCTGATGTTGCTCAAGCTGAAAATCACCACTCCCAAATGTGAATATCTCTCACCTATGTTATTCAAACTGGCAGCTGGGATCCTCATCTGTCTGCTCTCTTCTCTTACCCTTTCCTCTGGAGTCTTCCAGAATCAGAAGTCATGTTTTTTAATCCTCAGTCCCTGAAGACAGTTTAAAACTTACATTTCTGTGCCCTTGGTGGGCTTCCTGGTGCTAGGATGTGCTGGAGCACTTTGTTACATCATTAGAACTTAACCAAGTAAACCAGAGTTTTTTGTCTTGTTTGGTTAAGTAGCACTGCTAATCTGTACTGATCTAGGGAACTATACCCTTACTTCAAAGAGCAAACTGTTGTCTTGTGTCCCCCAAGCCCTAGTATCATAGGAGAAAGGTAAGAATCAACTCCTTCCAAGTGTTTAGAATATTAAGTTGGCAATATTCAGCTTTCATTATGGAAGAAAATTTCCATTTTTCTGTGAGCTTAGCGTGCTGGAAGTCCACAATAAAATTTTTTAAAAGACCTGTTGCATTGAAAGAAGGGTGGCCATCGTCTTTGCTATGTGTGAGATTTGGGAATTCAGAAAAATGCCAGCCTCATGCTGCTTAAACAACAGTATCTTCTCTTGTTCAAAGGCTCTGGAATGGGAGTGGGGAGCTTGGAGGTACAGACTCATTGGTCCTAACCCGCAAAGTTTACTGGAACACAATATGTCTAAGAACAACATTGGTCTGGTGTTTCTTCCCCTACTAAAGCTGCCCTGGGGAAGTGGTGGGTGTCATTTGAAGAGGGCTTCATTTCCAATGAATTCTGAAAGTGTCGCACAGGTATTGATTGACCAGTCTTGCCATCAGCATGACTGAGGCCAGCGTAGAGCTGTCCCTGTGATCCAATTTTCAGAGTTCACAGACACCTTCACTCCTTGGCAAATAGCATCAGCAAGTGGTAGGATGGAGGGGGCCAGAGGGATGGGGTATTTGTGTGTAGAAATAATCTAGTAGAAAGCTGGCAGGAATGAATGATTTAGAATCCTGGTCAGCTGTCTGACCAGTATGTGCTGAAAGTTGTAAGTATTGCACCTCTGGTATGTGGCATAGTTAGGGGTCTGGTTCACTTTCTTCAACAACAACATTAAGCCATGAATGAGTCAAAAGCAGATTCTAATCAATGAGAAATACCAATACTAAGATTGATGAAATCACTTAATGATAAGCCTAGTGTCTATATACAGGTTTGCTTTTGTTCCTAACTTCATATTCACAGTACAGAATACAATAGAATTTCCTGCAGAACTGAATTTCCTCTAACGTAGTTATTTTTCAGGAGACTGACTTCTATCACTTGGTTGCATTTATGATTGGATGCATGGATGTATATGAGCAGATATGTCTATCGTGGCCCACATCTCAGAGTTTGGAGTTTGACTGAGTGATTTTAGGCAAGCTGTGACCCTTTATGGGTTCCCATTCTTCTTTATAAAATGAGAGGCTGCACAATATGATTCCTAAGGTTCATTTTAGCTCTGACATTGTGTGATCTTTTTCCATAGGTTTTGCCTAGGGGCAACCAAATTGAGGCAGCATTCGAGCGGCGTTAGTTTGAACAGAATGGGAGTGGCCAATAAATCTAGATTACTTGATGAGAAAAATTAAGCACCAAATTCGCAACTGGGTCAGGCAAGTCCACGGCTTCTCCCTGGAATTTTCTTTTCCTGGAGTTGCCAGGTTCTTGATCTTCAGGTCCTGGGACTGATGGTTCTGGAACTGTGCAGTCGGAGGAGTTGGGAAAGATGTACTCGGGGATGACAGGCATTTTCTCTTCTGAGCTGAGGATCTCAAGGGACTCTGCTTCTCCATAGCACTCCTACCAGGTATCCTGAGGACACATTATGGGGGAGCATGCAAATATGTTTCTTTCCTCCTTTGTATAAGTGACTAGTTTGTTGTTATAGATCCACTCTCATTCTTATACTCTTTCAATTTTGTGGAACTCCCACATGCTGTGCCATTTTCTACTCACTCTTGGGCTATTTGCTTATGCCAAACATGAACCAAGAGGGTGCTTTTAGTCAGAATTGTTTCCTTTCCCAAGCCTGGCAGCCTATGCCTAATCATTTTTGTAAAGCAAGACTGCCCAGGGCGCTGGTCGGTGCAAGTAGCACTGCAGCGATAGCACCGGATCTTATGCAGTATGCTAAGTAACATTTGGTTATTTCCTGTGGATATCAAACTCCTCAGAGACCAGGATTGTGTGTATTCTCCTTAGCATCCTCTTTGCTTAGCATATTTTATAGTTTAATCAATACTACTTGAATAAAAGAAATCAGTTCAAGACCAGCCTCTGTAGCTCTTACAAGAGACTTGAACATCTAGACTCAGAATCGCTCAGGGAAAAGTTTTGGCTTCCATATTTATTTTTGGCAAGGAGGGTCTTGGTATCACTTAGATGTCTAGCCATTTTTTTTTTGGACAGTGTGTTCACTTGCTACTTGGATTTGGTGACTGTAACTCTCATCATAAAAGAATTCCAGGTAGAAAATTCTGTCCAACTGTTGATTTAGTCTTGTTAAAGATATGCTTAACTTCAACCTTTGTTCTCTTGCTGGGCCATCTGGGCTTACAGATCACTTTTGTTTGTTCTCGCAGTCCAGCTCCCAGATACATGCAGGTCAGTGGACTGGTTTGGCCTGTCCACTGCTACACCCCCTTGGGGACCTGTGCCATTGGTCAGCTCTGCCCTCAGAAGGAGGTGGCTTTACCATCAGTCTGGGTGTGAGCAGTGGGAATCTGGACAGTCATCCCGCCCAAGGGTGAGTGACATCTACACTGGCACTGTTCTAGATGATGAAACCGAGGGGATACTTTATAAAGTGACCAGTACAATCAGAAGAAGGGAAAAAATCAAATAATTATTATTCTAGAGGGAGAGGTGAGAGCTGGAATTGAGTGATATCAGGTATTTTGTCCAATATCAGGTATTTTTATCCAATGGGCCATCATTAATTTTTAATTTTATGGATTAAAAGTTATTTTTATGTTTGATTGAAAAAATATTAAAAGTATAGGGAAGTTCAGTGATTTTTTTCCCCAACAGTTAATGGGAGTATTGGATGAGAGCATTTGACCAAAAGCCTGTCTATTGTACCACATATTCTCAGTATAGCAAGTTATTTTGTCTTACTATTGGCTTGCTAATTGCTAAAAATATTTCTACTGCATATGGGAAGAAAACCCAGCTACTTTCAAAAACCATTTTACCAAAGCAAATAACCCAATTCCTTACCAGTTCCCCTGTTCATGGATGACTTCACAGTTAGGAAAATCAAAACACAGAACTTTCAGTGCCTGTTTGAGAACCATCCCAAATTATTTCCAAGGCAAGTTATTGTTCTAATTTTTCTATATTATTATGTTTGTTTTTATTAGAAACACTGTATGTGGAAGTTGAAATACTATTAGGGTAAGGAAAAAATGATTATTTGTAATCTCATTATTCCAATCTGATGTAATTTATGCATTTTCCTCCACTTAGTTACAATTATCTTCCTTGATAAAATTTGATAGACTCCTCCATGTAATATTATGGCAGAGAAATTTCTCCTTATCATGAATTCTTCATCGCCATCCAGGCTTTATAATGGCTCAAGCACTGAGTGACCATACTACAACTTAATCGTGCCATGTTTCTGAAATGTACATTGTTCTGTCTCTGTTTCTTTCTGTTATCTGTCTGTCTGTCTGTATCTTTCTCAGCTATTGTCATGTACTGCTGTTGTGAACCTCTTTAAGCATAAGCATTTTTTCATATTTAAAATTATTCCTTTAGATTCTATCAAAAAGGTGTATTTAGTCTAAAGAGTATTTGTGTATGATGTTCAATTATTCTTTAAATGGTTTTACCAACTTATATTTCCTATAGGAAATTTATTTTACCAGTCTTATGAATTAGTAAATTATTTTTGGCTAATTGTTAGGTTAAAAAATAGTAAGCTGTTTTAATTTGCATTTAAATTTTTTTCTTTTTTTCTTTGTCACTGGAAATATAAGTTAAATTAAATTATAAAATATTAACTGTAGTAATTAAAAAACACTTAAAACTTGTAACAAACTCGAGTAAACGGGAAGGAAATATAAGCTAGTCTGTACTGGTCGAGTTAGATCTTTTGGACAATTGATAGCTCCAAGTGGATTGAAATCTTTTTTGGGGGCATGGGGTTTAAAATGGGAAGACCAAGGGTTGAAATTACTTCATATACTTTAGAGATTTCTAGAACACTAAGGCTGGATAATAGACAGCTGGAGCAGTCTCACTGCCCAGTGTTTGTATTTGAGATTTTGCCCTTGTGAGAACTATTTGTTTATTGCAAACACAACAAATTATTATTTTTGAGAAAATATATTTGTGAATAAAATGTGACCTGGGTATCCAGTGTTCAGATCAATGCAATATTTTACTTGTAAGACACCATAGTCATCTTTCCATCTAATTACTACCAGGAGATAAATGATTCCTTTCATTGAAAACTCCAATAGCAGTGAAGAAGTGTGGGATCCATAGGTGTGATTTGTAGATCCTGTCTGAGATGGCTTGGAAGTAATTACTGCTAAGCATAGCTATGTGGTCTGCTTATAAGACACAGTAACTGTTGTTCCAATGAATTCTATTGTTGCATCTTACACCTGGCAGATGTGTGTGTTTATAAGGATTTTCCACTTTCTGTCTCTTCCTTGAAGAAAGGGATTTGCTTCATAGGCACTTTCTTAACCTTGCTCTGCTGATTAAAAAGCTTAAGGACCACACTGATTTCATGGCTTTGAGAGGTACTTTTGTGAGATTCCAGTAAGGATGAGTGTGCTGAAAAAAAAATTGTTTTTCTAGAAGAGAAACAGAAGGGCTCAGAATTGAATTATAAATGATTTAAAGCAATTGAATATTGCTTATTCAAAAGCCAAGGGCGAGGAGGAACTCTTTTGTTTTTGAAAATAACGTGCTCACCTGCAATGGATGTGACAGCAAAGAGACAATAGGGAAAAAGTGTATGTTAGTTTTCCTACTTCCTTCTCTCTGCTTGTTCTGTGTTGGATTTAAGAACTTTCTAAAATAAAGATAATGGAAAAGAGGAATTCACAGGAATGAGTAAAGCAGCAGTATTTCAGAGAATTTGCTGCATAATGAAATAAAAAGGGAAGAGGAAAGAAAAGACAAGCAGACTCCACCGAACCGATCACATTCGTGATCGGTAAATTGGGCTCCTGCATGCTCTAATTCCCACTGCACCCTGGACTGCTTACACGCCTTGATAAAAAAGAGAAAAGAAAAGAGGAAGGAAAATCCATGCTGGAGGCTGAGTGCACACAGAGTCTGTTCCGACCTCCCTCCACAGGCAGACACGGATCAATAAATCAATGGGGAATGTTCACTGGCTGTAAAATGGGTAGAGGATCCAGTGTCAAGCTGCTGGAAGATGGATGGACGGCAGGCTTGCTGTCTGCTGAAAGGCCAGAGGTGACTATCACCTTGAGATGAGATCAGTGACCAACAGCCTAACAGCCCTTTGAACTCGGAGTCTATGATTGAGGACCCGGGCATGGCTTAAAACAGTCCCAGTGCGACCCGTGGTGACATCCCCTCCTCTTTGTATATCAACCCCTCTCACACCTCTTGGCAGGGTTGATGGTTTGCCACATGGAGCCTGGCTGCTGTCTGCCCCTGGCCTGCTGTGCCCTGTCATTGAAGTAAAGGCTACAGGAGACTGAATCAGAAATTACTAGATGCCCTAGTGGTAGGAAGCATCGATCGGAAAGGGTAGGGATTTTCTGCACAACAGTTGGATTTTTCCTGTTATATAAAGGGGGTTTAACATAATATAGGCCATGCTTTTACCGCAGAGCACTGTATGTTAACCCTTGCTTTCATGGACTTAACCTAAGGCTGCCACAGGGGTGACTGAAGCCAGTCTCTGAAATTCAGAAAAGTGCTTTCTGTTTGAAGGGCATTTAGGTCAGGCCAGCCTGGCTGTGTGGGGGTGGCCGCTGCTGCCCTCATGGCTGCAAGGGGGCCTCTATTGAAGCGGTGGGTCGCTTTTCTTCAGCTGCTGCTCAGCCAGCAGGAGCTGTGCTGGTGGATTTCGACACAGGTGGGGGACAGCCTGGCTCCGGAGTCCCTGCAACTGCAGCAGGCAGGGGACGGCAGATCCCTTGTCCTCTCTGTGACCCCCAACTTATTCTTTTGAGGACACAGGACTCTTAACCTCTTATAACAGAGACCAAGAATTTACTTTGGGTTCAAATGCTGCACCATAAACCTCCTGTGTACCTCTAAGAATGTGGCTCTATCCAGAGAACACACATGGTTCATTCTGGAGAAAACATTAAAAATAGATTCTGCGTGATATTCCAGCTTTTCATTCAGATAATTGGCAACTATCTGGCCACATGTCCAGGGTTACATATCTTATTTATTCCTTCATTCTTTCATTCAATAAATGCTTTTTGATTTCATGTGACTTGCCACTACTATTACACTGTGGTAGGCAATGGGCAAAAAGATCAAGAAAATATGGTCTTAACCCTTGAAGAATGAGTGGTCTCTGAAAAGGATTTATAAAACTTATGTTTTTAATATGGTTAGAAGCTTTTATTTATTTTATAAAAACATTTTTTTTCATCTTTAAGATTTTCTTATTAATCTTTATGTATAGACAGAAAAGACATTTTTTTTAGAGGAGATGGGCAAAGTTAAAAGATGTATTAGATACATGAATAAATGAAGGCTTGTGGTATAATGAAGAGAAGATTCATTCACTCATTCATTCATTCACTTTTATTCTAAAAATGTTTATTGATTATTCTGTCATTGGCAAGCTATTGTTAATGATAGTGGAGAGCAGACTTCCCACATGAAATCCTACAAACAAATGCACAAAGGTGTAGAGTGCTATGTGGGTGAGTAGAAAGAGGCTATAATTTCAGTGGAGTTGAAGATCAGCAAAGGCTTTGCCTGAGAGCTGGAGGAGGAGTTGTCATGGACAAAAGTGGGGACATGGGCTGGGTCTCTCATCAACTAGAAGTGTGACTGTAGGCAAGACTCCTATCTTCTTAGGTCTGTAATTTTCCATTTATCAAATAAGGGGGCTGAACTAGATAATTTATGCAAAATCTTCTCTTTCTGAAATACTATGTCCTTAAAAGACTATTTAACATGAAGGCTAATTTGGTTAGAAATAGCATTCTTAGGAATGATTCATTTTATGTCCTGAAGAATTTTGAGTTGTTGGTTTTTGCTGTATAGTCTCAGTGGACCCAGTCACATGGAGAACAAAGAGTGCTGTTTACCATGATCCTGCAGTATGACCCTAAAAATGACAGCCTGAGTCTTGGTCCAAACAACTCATGGAGCCATGGGGAAAGATTCGATAGATTAGATCGTATGTGATTCAGATATGAGTTTTATGATTATGCTTCAATTTCTACATTAAAAGAAAAGAAAAAGTAGGCAATAAGTTACATTTAGAAACTCTAACTAGCTTCTCATTTATCTTTATACCTGTCTTAATACCTGTCTTCGAGGTATCGAGCTTGATAGTTGAAGGAGGGAAAGATGAATCTAACTAGATTCTGTCTTTGTGAGGCTATTTAACTGAATATAGAAGAAATAAGTTGTATTTAAAATTTGAATAATTGTAGATATTTGATTCATAGACACTAAACATATAGCTGATCCATATAAAGATTTATGCAAAGATGTGAGAACCTTGTTTCATTCCATTGTGGTTACCCATTTCTTCTTCAATCCTATGTAGTTGGAGACACACTGGCGCAAGTTCAGACATTGGCAAGAAATATTCTTAGACTATTTGTGGGTATGAAATGTCAGCTTGTATTCCTAACAAAAATCCTTGTCTGGTCCTAAAAAAGAGTTCTCATGCCTTGGGACAGCTAGTCTACATTGATCAGGGAGAGCAGGAAGATGGAAGTGTACAGGTGGAGGGTACGCATAAATAAGAGGCTGTTGGAAAATACCATTTGAACCTGTGTTTGTCTCTTCTGCTTTCTTCCAATCCCAGCTGACACGAGGTGTCACACATGCCAAATAACTCCCAGTCACGACCAATATTAAAGGTGGTGACCTGGAAACCTATAGTCCCCAAGATATGAGGATATTAGGTCTACACCAGGATCTCTTGAGAAGGGTGATAAATGGAGTCACCTTGAAGCATGTCCTGACTGGCTTTGTGGGGGCTGCCAGTGTGTCTGGGAAGCCCTTTAAACATTGTCTCCTTTTAATCTGGGCTGTCTTTGATGCTGGGTATGTTGCTGGAGTTATTCTACCAAACAGGCTTTTCAATCGATTTTTCTTTTTAGTTGTAGCTGATTTAGAAACTGCTTTTAGGTCTATATCTGGGTAACCTGAGTGTTGCAGATGCCCCTGGCATCTGCAGATACCTGAATTACACATGATTATCTGGAAGGACCTTATCTCTTGGCCTTGTGGTGCTTCCTCCTTGCAATCGCCCTAGAAAAACCTACTGCTTCAGAGTTCAGGCTCTTACTCGACAGAGTCTTGGGCTCAAATTCTGACTCCCCACCTATTAACTTTGTCATTGTTTTGGAAATTAATCTTAATATTTCTAAATCTCAATTTCTTTACCCTGAAAAAGGATTGTTGTGAGAATTTAGTGAACTTTAAAGGCCTTTAAACACCAAGGGATGTTTACTATTATTATTATCATCATCATCATCATCATCACTATCAACAAAAGCAGCAGCAACAACTTGAATTTAACATAACATCTAGTCTAACAAGCTCTATCACTATATCTGAGAACTGAGAATCACATGCCCCTCACATGTGCCTCCCAAGAGCACGCTTTGATTCTGGGTGAAACTAGGATTCTCGCCTCCTGGACATCAGACGGCACACTCAGTTTTCTGGCTTGACCCTTCCTCAGCTTTTTGCTAGTGAGCCACTCCAGTGCCATCTTTCACTTCATCACTTTATATTAGCTTTGCCTAAACATATTCCTGATCATTACATACTTTCATCCCTCTGAGGTCTCACTATCATTTATGCAGACAGGCTCTTCTTGAGGCTCTGTAAGGCAGAGGAGAGTAAGTGTCAACAAGTGATGTTGTTCCCCACTTTAGAGGAGACAATGGCTCTCTTCACCATGTCTGAGGTTCCTTGCCAAGGAAACTAGGGGTCCTCTCTACCTTTTTCTCAAGGACACTTCTTCCCCCAGCTCCTCCTACATCCCCCTTGCACCCCTGCCTCCGCCGTGGGCCTGCTCAAGGACTTGTGCATGAGACACTGTCACCTCAAATCACCAACGGCTATGAAAGAAGATCCAACTTCCTATCTGTCAGCACCTCCCCCACCTCACCTGAGCCGTGGATCTCCTTCTACCTGCCCATCTCAACCTCAGCAGCATTTCCTGTGTCCTGAACGTACCATGACTTTCTAAAGACTTTCCTAGCATGGCCCCTCCTGCCAAGAAACTTGGATTCTATGGCATTAGAAGAATGAATTGCTGAGTCCTGTGAACCTGACCCTTAACCAAATCTATCTTTTTATTCATCCCTGTTTTTCCAAGACCCTTTGAACACTCATGTTTCAGATATGCTCTTCTCAGCTTAGTCCTCACCTGCTCCTTTCAAGGTGGATAACCTTGATGACTCCACAGCAAAGCCAGAGATTACAGATAGCGCATGAGCTCAAAGTTTCCAGTTTGCTCTGTATTTTTGATATTGTACCGTCTCGTACCTTAAGTCTCAGAGATGGGGGTCTTCCCTTTTCTTTACCTTGCTCTGGACCTCCTCCTCCTCTCCCTCCTTGGACATCCATCCTAGTCATCCCACCCCTCCTTCATCTTTAGTCTTCGCTCTCCCACTGTCTGATTCTTTCCCATCTTCAGATCCTTAAAACATTCCCTCCAGGGCCTCCCTGGTGGCACAGTGGTAAGTGCTGCGCTGTGGAGCTGTTGGCAGCGGCGAGGTAAGTTCAATGCCCATCCAGGGAGATTCCCACATGGCACGGCAGACCTCTCCTGCCTTGCCTGCTGCTCCCCTTAGCAGTGCATTTCCGTCAATCTGCCTGTTCTGCTCCCCACTCGGTCTCTGGTGAACCTTCTCACTGCCCCATGCCTCTGGCCTGTACCCCAGCTTGTATGCATAAATAAATAAAAAAATCTTAAAAAAAAATTCCCTCTAAAAAAATTGGAAAACAAAAAACACACCCCCAAAGCAAAGTCCTTTAACTGACTTTTCTGTCTACACAGGCTCTCTTTTAAAAATTTCATCCCCCTGTAAGTTGCTCTGGATGCTCATCTTAAGATGATTTTACCTCAGTGGAAAAAAAAATGAGGGTACATAGTGCTTTCTTTGGACCTGCTCTAGTCGGAACTGTGTCCTACAGTTGTGTAGAAGGCAGAACTTGTAAGTGATGAACTTGGATATTTAGCTAAGATTTCCAAGCAAAGTGTTAAAGTCAAGCCTGGTATCTTCATGCTGCCTATAGTAAAATGTGATGGTGCAGAGAAAAATTGAGGAAACAAAGGAACTAGATTAAGCAAAAAGGAACTAGATTTTGATGGTTTGGGAGGGCCTCAAGCTATCCAGGTTCCAAAATTAGAATCAGGAGACTGATGAAAAGTATGCACTGAAGAGACCAGGTTGTGTCTGCATTTAGCCAGTGCTGAAGTTATCAGGGGCCACTGAAAAGAAAAAGTCATGATAGATCCACATGAAAATCTGCCCGGTTGTGCTGCTATTCTATTGTCTATGATATATATATAAAAATTAAAATATACACATACATACACATAGCACATATATGCAAATATGTAAGCATACACATATATTACATATACATAATTGAAATATACACATATTTGCGTGAGTGAGATCATGTTACACATTCTATTTTGTAACTTTTTTGTAGATCAAGCACATCTCACTATCAAGTATACATATACATAATTTGCCCCCTTATTAGTATAACAACTTTTTAATATTTATATATTTATTATTTATATCTCTTACATTATTGTGTATTCCCCGTAGGTTTCCCACCACCAATTCACCCATGAACTGACACCATAGTCCCTTGTGCTCTTTTCTCCCCCATTTTGAACCCTTATCCTCCCCCTCCCTTGCTGAATGTCTCTCATTTATGGTTGCCTGCTAGTTTTTGTTTTTGTTTTGTTGTTGCTGTTATTTTCTCCTCCTGATCTCTTATTTGGTTCCCCTATATTCCTCCTATAAGTGAAACCATTCTATATTTTTCTTTTTCCTTCTGGTTTATTTCGCTGAGCATGATCCCTTCTAGCTCCATCCATGTTGCTGCGAATGGCATGTGTTTATCTTTTTGATTGCTGAATACTATTCCATCGTGTGTATGTACCACATCTTCTTGATCCAGTAATCATTTTGGGGCATCTGGGTTGGTTCCATATCTTAGCTATTGTAAACAGTGCTGCAGTTAACATAGGGGTGCATGTATCCTTTTGGATTAATGTTTTTTTGTCCTTTGGGTAGATTCCCGGAAGTGGTATTGCTGGGTGGTTATGGAAGCTCCATTTTTAGCAGTTTGAGGAACTACCATACAGCTTTCCATAGTGATTGGACCAGTTTGCATTCCCACTAGCAGTGTAAGAGTTCCTTTTTTTTCCACATCCTTTCCAGCATTTGTTGTTGCCTGTATTTTTAATGTGTGCCATTTCACTGGTGTAAGGTGGTATGTGGTTTTGATTTGGATTTCCCTGATTATAAGTGACGTTGAACATTTTTTCATGTATCTGTTGGCATTTGCATTTTCTCTTTGAAGAAGTGTCTTTTTAGCTCTTCTGCAGTTTATTGACCAGATTGTTTGCTTTGTTTCTGCTGAGTCATGTGAGCTCTTTATAGATTTTTGTGATAAGTCTCTTATCAGTTGTATTGTGTGCAAAAATTTTCTCCCAAGCGTGGGGTGTCTGTTTGTTTTGTTTAATGTCTCTTTTGCTGTACAGAAGCTTTTTAGTTTGATGTAATCCCAGCTGTTTATCTTTTCTTTCACTTTCTTCGCTTTGGGGGATGTGTCCTTAAAGATTTTACTGGGATGTATGTCATGTAGTGTTTTGCCTATATTTTCTTCTATATATTTTATGGTTTCAGGTCTTATATTCAAGTCTTCTGTAACCATTTTTAAGTGTACAGGATATTAGTGGTAGCTTTATATGTGTTGTTATGTAACAGAGCCCTAGAATTTTTTATCTTTCTGGGTCAAAACCTATTGACCAACTCCTTAGTCCTTGGCAACTACCTTTCTACTTTCTGTTGATAAGTGTTTGACTGTTTTAGATACCTCATCAAGAGAAATCATGCAATCTTTGTTTTTTTGTGACAGGTTTATTTCACTTAGCATAATATCCTCAACATTCATCCATGCTGTAGCATGTGGCAGGATTTCTTTTTTAAGGTTGAATTATAACATCTGTATATATCACATTTTCTTTATCTTTTCATCTGCCAGATCACTATTACCTCTTGGATGCTATCAATAGTGCTGCAGTGAATGTGGATGTACAACTATCTCATTGAGATTGTGTCTTCAATTCTTTTGGATATATATGTGAAGTGGAATTGCTAGTTCCATAGGGTAATCCTACTTTTAATTTTTGAGGTGCCTCCATACTGTTTTCCATAGCAGCTACACCATTTTACATTGCCATTAACAGTGTACAGTGTTTCATTTCTTTCTGTTCTCACCAACACTTACTGTTCTATAGTTTGTTTTATTCTTTCCTTTTCCTAGTAACCATTCTAATGATGTGAGGTGATATTTCTTTGTGGTTTTGATTTGCATCTCCTTGATTTTTAGTGATATTAAGTAGCTTTTCATATGCTTGTTGAATATTTGTATCTCTTCTTGGAGTACTATTTGGTATTTTTTATTGAGTTCCTGATATATTCTTGACATTAACCATTTATTAGATACATGGTTTGCATTTTTCTCCCATGCTGTAGGTTGCCTTTTCATTATGTTGTTTGTTTCCTTAATGTATGTAAGTTTGTAAATTTAATGTAGTCCTGTTTGTCTATAATTCTTACTTTCATTGCTTGTGTTTTTGGCATCATATCCAAGAAATAATTTAAAAAACCAATGTCGTAAAGTTTTTCTCTTATTACTCTTCTAGTAATTTTATGGTTTTATGTCTTAAGTTTTGTATATAGTGTAAGTTAAGATTCCAAGTCTATTTTTTGTCATGTGGATATCCAGTTTTCAACAATTTGTTGAAGAGACTATCCTCATTGTGTATCCTTGGCACCTGTGTCAACATTTCACATATATGGTAGAATTTATTTCTGCTGCCATTGATAGTTATGTCTTTATTTATGCCAATACTGTATGTTTTGATCACTGCAGCTTTAAAATGCACTTGAAATCAGGAAGTAGGTGGCCTCCATTACTTTCCTTCCTCAGGATACTATTTTGGCTACACACACACACACACACACACACACACACACACACACACAAGCTTATATATACAAATAAAAGCTTATATATATTTATATATAAAACCTTAACGTTCAGATAGATAGATATGTATATCTATGTACATATCTATATCTATCTATCTGAATGTTAAACTTTTTTTTTTATATCTGCAAAATATTCCACTGGGATTTTAGTAGGGATTGCTTTGAACCCATTGATTGTTTTGGGTAGCATGGGCATTTCAACAATATTAAATCTTTTAGTGTATAACTATGGGATGTCTTTTCACTTATTTATGTATTCTTTAATTTATTTCAGGAATGTTTTATTTCAGGAAAATTCAGAATATAAGTTAACCTCCTGGTTAAATTATTTCTGTATCTGTGTCAGTCACATTCTTTTTTTTTTAAGATTTATTTATTTATGCATACAAGCTGGGGTACAGGCCAGAGGCGTGGGGAGGCTAGAGGGTTCACCAGAGACAGGGTGGGGATCAGAACAGGCAGATCGATGGGACCACACTGCTGAGGGGGGCAGCAGGTGAGGAAGGAGAGGTCTGCCATGCCACGTGGGAATCTCTCTGGCCGGGGGTTGAACTTGCGTTGTGACTGCTGACAGCTCTACAGCGCAGCAGCAATTAATCGCTGTGCCACTAAGGAGGCCCTGTATCAGTCGCATTCTTTGGATTCTACAGTAAATGGGGTTATTTTCTTAATTTCCATTTCAGATTGTTAACTGTAAAGGTAAAGATATGCAAATAATTTTTGTGTTTTGATTTTGAATCATTAATCATTTGAAACATTAATGAATTCATACAAGTTTTAATAGTTCATTTTGCTGCAATCTTTAGGTTTTCTAATTCTGAGTCAATGTCATGTGTGAAGAGATCATTTTACTTCTTTCTATCTTATATCTTATTTGTATGTCTTTTACTTCTTTTTCTTGCCCAGTTGTTCCACTATGACTTCCAGTACTATGTTGAATGGAAGTGGTGAGGGTGGGCATCCTTGCCTAGTTCCTGATATTATAGAAGGAAAGGTTTCATCAGTGTTATTAGTTGTGGGTTTCTGATATACAGATTTCATTGTGTTGAGATACATTCCTTTTATTCTAAGTTGTTGAGTGTTGTTGTTTATTTTTTTATCATGAGAGTCTATTATATTTTGTCAAATGCTTTTTCTACAACAATTGAGATGATCATGTGTATTTTGTCCTTTTTTCTGTTAGTCAACGTAATGCTGGCTTTGTAAAAAGAGTTTGGGATTGTTCCCTCCTTTTCAAAATTTTGGAAGAGTTTGAGAAGGATAGGTATTAATTCTTCAAATGTTTGCTAGCATTCACAGTGAAGCCATCTGACCCTAGATTTTTGTTGTTGTTGAGAAAATTTTGATCATTGCATCAATCTCATTACTCATTTTTGGTCAGTTCAGATTTTCTGTTTCTTTATCTTTCAGACGTTGTAAGTTGTGTGTTTCTAGGAAGCTTACACATTCCTCCTGTTGTTCAACTTGTTGGTGTATAAATGTTCACAGTAGTCTCTTATTTTTTTCATTTCTGTGGCATTAAAGTGTCTCCTCTTTCATTTTTGATTTTTGTTGTTTAAGTTTTTTTTCAGGTAGTCTAGATAAGGGTTTGTCAATTTTAATGATCTTACAAAAAAACAACTCTTAGGTTTGTTGGTTTTCCCCTATGGCTTTTCTGTTTTTTTGTTTTTGTTTTTTTTAGCTCTAATATTTTTTTCCCTTCCATATGTCTTCTAACTTTGGATTTAGTTTGTTATGCTTTTCCTTGAGTTATAAATACTTTTTGTTTGTTTAAGTGGTAAAAATATTGCCAACCAGGAGTTCCCAAATGACTTTTCAGAACAAAAAACACCTCTTGTTTACCTGGCCAAGCATTCTGGGAGTTGTGCTCTGGAGGCTGGCTTGTCCAGTCTCCTGCAAAGGCTGCTGACCCTGGTTATGACTGTTTGGTGGTCTTGAGGGTTGTCTTTTTTGCAACCTGAGTATTTGTGATTGAGTAAAATAGAAGCCCAGTCACTGAAAATGCTCCCATTATGTCCCCTGCCCCCGCAAATGCAGTATTGAATCGCATTGCAGGAAGCACCAGCTGCTCTGAGTGAAAAAGGCAAAAATAGCTGAAATGGAATTCCCAAAAATTTTTTGAGTAGTAAAGGAATAGCCATTGTTGTCCTCACTTCTTGACAGATATCAGTCCTCAAGTAGGGGATGTATAAGTGCCACTTCATGCTCATGAAGACACTCTCCAGCCCTCATGTACTGAGCACCCAACACAGGCCAGGTATGACACTGGGTGCTATAAAGGACATACAGATAATTGATATACTAACTCCACTCTCCAAGAACTGATTTTTTAATATAGGAGTTGATTTGTAGACCTCCAGTGCTATAAAGGGAGGCACAAAAAGACATGGAATTCAGAATGGGGGTTGATTACTTTCTACAGAATGGATCATGGAAGATGCTTGGAGAAGGTCAGAGCTGGGCTTGAAGGATTTGCCTGATGGGTACTGCTCAAGAGGGAAAGGCACTCCACATAGATGGGCTAGTAAAATCAAAGGTACAAAAGTGGGGAAATGAGGTGGGAGAGGGTATGGAATATTTTGGAGAATGTTGAGAATCCATTCTGCTGTGTCAATAGATGACATTTTGGGTGTTTGGTAGGAATGGTTAGCTATTTATTAAAACTCTTGCTCCTCTTTCCTAATATAAGATTGTTCCCAGGAAGTGACTGGGAATTAAGGACTGGTATCGTATGACTGGTTATAGATAGAATAGAATGTCTGCAAAAATGATGTATATGTCATTTCTAGGTTGAGATGTTTAAGAATTAAGTATGTGTCCTATCAACTCTATCTCTTCCTGTCTGCCAGCTGAGTGTCAGTGACATTTATCTTGTAAGTTTCATGTTGAAGATGGCAGGGCCATGACAGCCTGGGTGTCCAAATGACAAGACCGAGCCCATCCACTCTACCTTCCTCGCTCCTAGACCTGAACTGGATAATTACATGATAAAAAATAAACTATAGTTCAAAATCCATGGAAACTTAGGGATTTGTATGTCCCAGATGTCGGCCTCCCTTACATAACAGAGGACACAGAAGTAATGGCAGTGAGTACATGGGGGATGTAGTATGGAGTTTGTTTGACCCAGGTACTTTGCATCAAATTGCTTTCATTACTGTAAACTCTGCAGAGGTTAGAGAAGGGGCTTGCAGCCCTGCATGACAGTAAGTATATATTTTTATAAACAGGTATTTTGATTGCTCATTCTGAACTGGTTTTATAGTGAGAACTAGAAAGTAAAAGTGAAACTTTTTGATTTTTCCCCCCTTCATAGGAAAAAAGTGTTAATATTAAGACTTTTCATTTCACATAGCATTTTTACACAGACTTTCTTTCACCCCCCTCACAGTCCCATGAGTTTATGATGTTTGCATTTTATTGATTGGGGCTCACAGAGTTTTAGTGAGCTGCCCAAGGCCATATAGCCCAGGATTCAAACCCAGGTTTTCTGAATCCTAGGCTTGTGGCACCCTGTTCATGTCCACAAACTCTCCTTTTCCATAAGGAAAAAACAAGCCGAGGAAACCTCTCCAGGCAGCTTCTCCCTTTGAAAGATGAGAAGAAGAGAGGAATATGGAGACATTCTAGGCTCAGAGCATGTCAGTCTATGGAGGTCAGAGCCTTAGGTCATATTGCCAGGTATGCAAGAAAACTTCCACTTCTTAATTTTCCTTAGCTCAACTGAAGTCAGATTCAGAACTTCCATCTTGGTAGACTATTGGGAAATTCAACCTAAGTCATTACGTGGGCCTCTCTTTTTTCTAAGTAACCCAAGAGGCTATGTGGCGTGTGGGAAAAAAAGGAGGACCCGTTATGTCCAGCTCATTTGTGTTGCCACCGAAACCCTCAGTGGATAGGCCTTGATGTCAGATGGCTCTTTGCTGCCACATTTGGAGTGTCCATCTTTATGGTTTCACCTTCTAAAATGTATCTTGGGAACCATTGAGATCTTGCTACCTTCTTTGGGTGGCCTCACCACCCCCATGGACCTCAGTTCTCTTCTCCCCAAACCTAGATTTTCTTTGATTATCCTCAAAGATTCATTGCATTATCACTTTGATGATTTGAGAATTTTGCTGCAGAAGGGAAGAGCCATTACATTATGAATTTTGGGATTTTGCAAAAGTCCCTGAGACATGGTTTACCAAGGAATAGGCATCTTGCCTGGAACAGGGGGATTTGGCTATGTAGGGTAAGCACAGTCAAGTCAGCCTATTACAAAGTTCAGTTTAGTCCACATTGTCCATCATTACGTTGGAGATTCATTCATCGAATACCAAACACCTTTATTGTTAGGCTGTGATCCAGGCAGTAGAAAGATGATGGTGGACATAGAACTTGTAGCCCAGTAGGATAACTTCTGATAAGGACCAGTGCCGTGAAGGATAATAATAAAGAGGAATGGGGTGGTGGGACAGAGTGCTCTCTCTGAAGGGATGCCATTTGAGTTGAAACTTGGATGATGAAATGTTGCATCAACAAACCATGCAAAAGTTTATGGATAATGTATTCCAGGCAGAGCTCACACAGGTACCACAGACCTTCGGTTCAATCTGAAATCTGAAATCTGAATTTTATTCCAGTCCCATGAGATGCTTGGAAGTTTAAGGAAAATGGACCAAAATATTAGATTTGAAGCATCAACTTCCTTTTCAAACTCTACCTCACAAGAACAGGCATAAACCTAGGCACAGTAATAATATAGTTAGGTTTATCTTGGATATTTTGATGACGTCTCTTTCCTGTCATATTTGAATCTCAAAGCAACCTTGTGAATTGAGCAAGACAGAAAGGGAGATTATAAATTATTTATACAAGTCAGTCCTTGATTCTTGTCTTATTCATCTTCTTACATGACTGCCTTGGGTACTCCTATTGATTCATCAAGAAGCTGATGCTGTCTGGCCCCTGCTCCAGGTCCAACTATTCATTAGCTTCACTCCAGGATGCCTCTCTATCTTGCATATACTTTTAGTGCTGCATGCATTTTGTACATATTTGATGGTGTGACTTTATATGATGATGAATTCCTTTTGCTCAGAGACTGTTTTTGTCTTCTGCTGTGCCCTGGATAAGCAAAACAGGTATTTTAACTTGTGTGTATTGCATGCATAGTGAATGTCAGCTACACGGTGCTGACTTTTGAAAGGAAGTTGAGATGGGCATGGACTGGCAAGGTGGAAGAGAGCCTATGAAAGGAACTTGGGTTTGCTCCTGGAGATGGGAAAGGAGCATTCTAGGTAGGAGACCCTGAGAAGTGGAGACATTTTGCACGTGGGCCTACTGAGGCTGGTATGTGGACAGGGTAGGTGAGGCCCAGTGGGTGCAGGGTATACTTGAGGTAGAAGTTCATAGCCAGGAGCCTGAGGGATATGTCTGGAGAGGAGGTTGGGTCAGCGTGGTAGAGGGCTCTGAAGATTGGGCCCAGGAGTGAGAATTTATTGGGCTTTTGAATTAAGGAAATTACTTGAAGCTTGAGCTGACCCTTAAGGACCTCACAGACAAAACAGAGAAGCATGTGTGAAATGAATCAGGAGAAATTTTTCATAATTTGGTTTCAAGAAATAAATTCTTGGGGGAAGATGGTGAGAATGGGAGAGAAAGACACAGGTTGGTGACAGAGCTTTGCTCTGTGGGGGTGGGGTGGGGCTCCTGTTCCAAAGTGAGCCTTCACTGCTGCTGAGGAAATTGGGGGGATTTACCAGTAGATTCAAATTCAGGTTGCAGTTCTGCCACTCACTGAACTGCTTTGAGACCTGAGAGGAATAACATATTTAAAGTGTCTGAATGAGGCATGTCAGGCAAGTGGCATCCAGTCCGAGCACTTCTGTTTACTGCCTCTTGGGATTGGAGTTGCCAAGGGGAGTGACACTGTCAAGCACTGGGTGGGACAATGTGTTACTCACACACAGAAGAGAGAGTAAGTTTAACCTCAGTAGTGGGTATTCGTTTGCCATCGCCAGTGGGTCCCTGCTGGCAGCCCCTGCGGACTATTGACCTGCATGCAACTTCTTATCCTACGGGGTCCTGTCCCTTCTCCACAAAGGTTGGCCAGGAGCCATGCAATACACATGTTTAAGCAGAAAAAGGTAGCACACACTGAGTCTTCAGAGGGAAGAGGTTCCCACATGAGGTGTTAGGGCTGCACAGGCTGCAAGGGCTCCTTATCACTTGGTGAGGAAGTACTTCTGGCCCAGGGATGAAGGCAAGAAGGAGATCACCTTTCTCCACAGGGTGAGCACTCAGTAAACCTCTGGGGATGAGTTGGTGTGGTAAGACCATGGATTTATTTTGAAGTCAGACCTGGGATTGAGTCTAACATGAAAGTATCACGTGAATAGCAGTGTAAGTCAAGTAAGCCTGAAGGAGAAAGAAAAACCAGATGATTTCACTTATGTATGGATTATAAAGAAATAAAACAAAGGAACAGGCAAAACTAAAGCAAACAAATCTGAGACATCTGACTGTAGAATTGAGGCAACTAGATGGGGTGGGAAGTAATGGGGGAGAGGCCTAGTGGACAAGGGTAAAGTATTATGTGTGCTTTGATGGTGGTGTAGTGTGCTAACATGCATCTGAAGAGGTGTCAACCTATACCTCTAAATTACATGCAGCGCTGTAAACCAATATTACCTCAATAAAAAAATCACAAAATGAGAAAAAATTTGTTTAAGAAAGAAAAACTAATGGGAGCTGTGTCTGTCCTACTTATTATGGTTTTCCAGAACCTGCCCCAATGCCTAATACATGGTAGATGGTGTGTAAGAAAATTAATCCTAGTTATATGGCTTATTAGCTACATGCCCTTGGGCAAATACTTAATCTCAGTCCTCATCTTTAAAATGGGGACAGTAGGTTTTGGTTAATGTCTCTTTTGCTGTACAGAAGCTTTTTATTTTGATATAATCCCATCTGTTTATATTGTCTTTCACTTCCTTCGCTTTGAGGGATGTGTCTTTCAAGATTTTGCTGAGATGTATGTCATGTAGAGTTTTGCCTATATTTTCTTCTATACATTTTATGGTTTCAGGTCTTACATCCAGGTCTTTTATCC
>PVIJ01011532.1:0-54068 GCA_004024925.1 Scalopus aquaticus
GAGGCAGGAGAGGTCTGCCGCACCATGTGGGATTCTCCCCGGCCGGGCGTCAAACTTGCATCGCCGCTGCCGACAGCTCCACAGCCCAGCGCTTAACCGCTGTGCCACCAGGGAGGCCCTGTCTATCATTTTTTTAAAGATTTATTTATTTATGCATACAAGCTGGGGTACAGGCCAGAGGCGTGGGGTGGTGAGAGGGTTCACCAGAGACAGAGTGGGGAGCAGAACAGGCAGATCAACTGAAATACACTGCTGAGGTGAGCAGCGGGCAAGGCAAGAGAGGTCTGCCCTGCCATGTGGGAATCTCCCCTGCTGGGCGTCGAACTCACATCTTGACCTCACGTCTCTGCTGCCGAAAGCTCCACAGTGGAATGCTCAATCCCTACGCCACCAGGGAGGCCCCAAATGTTTGCCCATCATTATAACATCCAGGAGTTTATTTCCCCTAGCTGATGTTCATTAAATAAATATAGCATAGAAACTTAACAATTTCACTATTGCATATTACACTTAGAAAAAACATGAGTTCCTTGAAGGAAAGGAGCTGGAACCATTAAGAGTTCAGACACACAAGGTGAAAATGCCTTATTTTGAATCCCTGCTTCATTATTTTTTAATGGAAAAGTATCCTAACTGTGTCTGTTTTCTCATTTGTAAAATTTGCAATGTAAAATAACCTAATTTACTAGATAGCTGATAGAATTTTTCAAACTATTACTTGTAACAAACTATTACTTGGTTATTTTATTACTGAAGGTAAAGATCTTGTTTCAGGCATCTAGATCAGTGCCTGATAATGTCTGATTCAAAGTAAGTACTGTAACTATGAGAAAGAATAAATGCTTATGAAAGACTAAATGCACAGGTCTTAACACATTAAAACATGTGACAGAATGAATTTATATTATTCTAACACTCTCAGGGACAAAATGCAATATCAAAAGCCTAAATTCTTAAAAAAGAAAATTATATGAATGATGGCATTTATGTAAATCTGATTAGCTTCAACAAATATGAGCTACAGGGTCTGGCTTAGATTTTTTCACTTAACCTTCCAGGTCATTTAGACACTAAATATGGGTGCCTGAAGACTGAACACGATATTTATCATCTTTCTTGTAAAATTATCATGTTTTCACAAGTAAAATAAGTGCCACCAGTTTATACATGGCACATCCTTGAATCATATTTTATTCAAAGTCATTTTGCTATAACATTGATGATTAAAAAAAAAAAGATTCTTGTCTGGGGCCACTGTCTCTGTGAAGTATTTACAATCTTCCCATGTCTGTGTAGATTTTCTCTGGGTACTCTGATTTTCTCCCACATCCCAAAGATATGCACACTATATTCATTAAAGTATCTGAATTGTCCAAGGCTGAGTGGGAGTGCGTGTGTGTATGAGTATGCCCTGTGATGCAAGGACACCCTGCCTAGGACAGCTACCTGCTTTGCACCCTCAGCTTCCAGAAAGGCTCTGGCTCCCAATAACCCTGCACTGGAAGAGACAGGTTGGAAAAATGAATGAAAGAATACAAGTTGTTGTTTGATATTAGCAGTGTTTTAGGTATGCATTAAGAAGTTTTTTTTGACATTTTCTAACCAGAAATATGCTATAGAAATTACTCTTATTTATATCATTCTATTCATATAATCACTTAACAGTTTCAAAGAACCTATCTGTAGAATTACAAGGAGAACTTGTAATCACCTCAGTAGAAAAACACATTAATTGAGATATTTATAGGAGAATAAATGGATACATATTTTGGATAGCAAAATCAATTTTATTCGTTTTATGTGGGATAACAAACACCAACTCCCTTTTATTGATTTTTTTTTAATATCCATAAAAACACCTCTGGCTAATTTGGTTTGTGTCATGCTTCAGAAAAGTCATCAAGGTCATTTATATACATGCTCTTTAGATTTTTTTACATCCAAGTACAAGCAAGCTACTCTCTAAATTTTTGTTTTGCAGTAAGTAACTAAACAACATGATAGTTAAGTTCAGCTAGTGAGTTTCCTTTTTAAGCTAAATTCTGTTGTGGACAGAAATAAAGAAAATATGTTGGTTTGGCTAAGATATTTGGCTAGTGAAAGTTTATACTCAGGGTTACAGTTTGAAGTGAGATGTATGACTCGGTCTCCAACAGGAGGATTAACATTTGCAGTTCAGTAAAACATCAGTTATAAAAGGAGAGTAGAGAAGTTAAGTGGGTAAAGGTAAGGAAAGGAGTACTCCTTTCCTTGTTGGTCGGACTCAAAAACGACAGTTGATTAGAGTTTCTACGAATGTATCATTGAGTTATAGATCCACAAATGATTCAATATAACATAATGTAAAAAGCAGTAGGGTTTCATGTAAAAAAGATGTTCAAACCATGTAAGTAATGACAACATCAGTCCTGAAAATAAACCTATTCTCATCTCAGTGAGCCATGTCTGGAAATAATATGGCATCATCATGAAGAAAAAGGTTTTGTTCTCTGATGGAAAAAAATAGATAGTACATAGGGAGACAAATCCAAGAGGACAGGAACTCCTGGTGCTCTCTTGGCTTAATGGAGTGGTTAGACTGTGGAGACAAAGCTGAAATTCAGTCATAAACTGTGTGTAATTACTATGTGATGCACATCTGTATTTAAATGAACATATGGTATCAGTGATGTAAAACTCCTGATGGAATTCTAGAGTAATACAAAATTATCATTAATGTGAAATCTTGTAATCTATTCTATAAAAGTTTTATCATTAACTTTTTTTGATTTTTTTTTACTCCATCTAAGTCTAAAACAGAAATAGAAGATTCAACTATAGTGATTTAAAATAGTAAGATTATGAATTTCTTATATAAAAGAATAAGTCCTGAGTAAAGCAGTAGCAGGCTCATGAAGTGGTTCATTGAAGATATAGAATATCTAGGTTCCTTCTGTGTTCCTTTTATCCTCTTTTGGGTCTTGATTTTCTCTTATTAGAAGGTAGCTGCTGCTTGTCCAGCCCTTCCATTTTATTGTTAATTAGAAAGAAGGTAAGTAAGCCGAAATCATTTTAGTAAAAAAATTCAGCTTTATTATTTATGAAGGAACATTCTGTCTCTATGCATTTTTGAATAACCTTTTATTCCAAACTGGGTAAAATGGCCACTATTTGCAAGAGTCGATCAGGATGTGGTAGCGGATTTCTAAGGTGAATCCTAAAATCCCTACCTTCTGGTGATGTATAAGCCTATAAATTTCCCCTCTCTAGGATTTGTGACTAATGATGTTAAAAGTAATTTTCTTGATTGTTTTCTTTATACATTTGCAGAGTAAGTGAATTAATCAGGCTTTTTACATCATTAGCTTCTGTGGCTATCACCTGTGGCCTTGACGTATTAATGCAGGAGGAACAGGGCACAAGTGCCTGATTGTGGACACCTGGAGAAAGGGTGTGTGCGCATGTGCACGTATGCACAGCAGAGCCTAGAGGCTGGGACATAAGGGTGGTGTCGCTCAGAGACGCACTGTGGCTACGAGGAGGATAAATGACATGACTACAGAAGGGGCGAGACCACGGTAAGATGCAAAAGAGGGATAATGCCAGAGAGAAAGAATGCCAGAGAGAGACTAAAGAAAGAGTGTAAAGATTTGTGAGGAAGGGCTGGGAGGCTCCATTGCCTGCCTGCCTCCTAGCCCACTTCCCTTGCCTTGCCGGTGCCTGCCTCCCCACATGCCAGCCTCCCTGCCTAGTGTGCCTGTGCCCCTTGCTCCCTAAGAGAGCATTAAAGCCTGAAAATCCCACTTGGAGCTCCTGAACTCTATCCATCTGCCCAAATCCATAGTGAACCTGCCCTGTGCATGCTGGCACAACAGACTGGAGAAAAATTCTTTTGCTGACTTGGAAAAAGTGAGCTGCCACAGTGTGGGGAAGATCTGGGTGACTTCTAAGATCTAAGAGTGACCAACCACCATCAATAAATAGGAACCTGAGTCTTACAACCAGGAGGATATAAGTTCTACCTATATGGTGAATGAGCAGGGAAGAGGACTGCACTCAAGGTAAGACCACAGCTTGCTTAAGGTCTTGACTGCAGCTTTGTGAGACACTAAGCAGAGAACACAGCCGCAAAGTATCCATATTACGGACTTACAAAAATAGGAAATAATAAATGATAGTATTTTAATTTGTTAATTGTTATGCAACACCAATGCAGAAAATTATAATTTTAATCAGACACATCGCTGCCCCAACAAAACTGCTTGTTCAGAAGTAGGAAAGCATAGATGGCGGGAAGGAAGCATCTATAAACTAGTTGGTACATTTGACTATCCCACCGATACATGCTCAACCAAATCACTTGCCATTAGTGAAATTCTTTCATTTTTAAAATAACTATTCATACTTTAAATGCTATCATATTCTTTTATCTTATTTCTCTAACATATTTTCTTCGTTTAAAATTTTACCAATGTACACAATGGGTTTTCTTTAATGCTGTGGCACTTTTCACTTGTCCCACTCATTCATATTCTACTTACTTGTTATTCAAATATGGATAATGCCTGCAGCTAAAATAGCAAGTTAAAATGGTGTATGAATGGATGAATGCATAATTAAATGAATTATTGAATGATAAACCTAGGTCTATGATATTCATCATAAAATTGCTAAGTCAGTAGTTACCCACTTGGGTAGACAACCTTTACATGTGTTATAAGGACTTTACTAGTATCTGATTTCATGCTATAGCTTTACAAATATTTTAATAAACAATATTCTGAAGTGATTATTATAAATAGCTTTAGAAGAAACATTGAACTACAGGCAACATTTGCTCTCTTTATGAAGTTCAGCAGATATACTTTTGGCTCTAAAGTTACAAAGGAATGTCTAACCTCTTAAGCAGAAATGCAGCTGGAATTCATACAGTGGTTAATGTAGGGCACCCACCAATTTAATTATTTTAACCACTTGAGTCCTGCTGAATGAGCCTGTACCTGGGGTTAATCACTTATCAGTGGGAAAGAATAAGACACACATGTAGATACAGCATTACAGGCCGGTAGGTGATAGTATCAGTTATAATCTCTGCCCTGCCGACTGGGTGGCAGAGTCAGTGAAGCATTCAGCCATTGAATTTTCTGGCTGTTTAAATGACTCACATACTACTCTGGTCAAATTAGCCTTGGGGATTTCTTCTGTCACTTTGCCTTAAACAAATGCATCTTTTAAAATTTTTTAAGATGGATTTTCCCCAGATTTCCAAAGGCAGTCATTTTCTTCATGATCTTTAAAAAAAGTGACAGACAATCCTTGTTGACCTCTAAAGGAATATTAAATAAGACCTTTCCATTGCTATTTAATTCTTAGTTTTCACCAAATATAAATACAAGATAAAAATATTTTATTGTAAGTAGTGGAAAACTACTGGGTTTCCAAAACATTTAACTCTTTCTCATAAGATACCAGTTTTGGAAAATATGGTGTATGTTTCCTAAAGCTTTTCATTAAAAGTGAGTTGCATGGTTTACTAGGTCAGTGTCAGAATGGATGAAGCCTATTCATGCTCATAAGATTAAAAAGAAAAAAAAAAGCTGACCAACTTCAGAATAGTTATCAGATACAAATACTAAGACAGAATGTCAAATATTATGATTAAATAAGAAAGATTAGTTTACATTAAAGAAATTTCTCCTGGTAGAATTGTTAAATGTGTTCTAACTAAATATGTGTCATCTTAAATGAATATGGAGAATTATCATATTTGAGACCATGAAGGAAATTATGAATCCTTAATTTTCACTAAGGTATATGTTTTATAAATGTTGGCTGTGACAAAAGAATTTTATCTATGGATGATTTGTTCACGGGTAGAAAACTCCTTCAAAATGAAGTTTTTGATAAGTGTTAGACCTGTCTTTCCACTCATCACAGAAAATACTGACAATAGCTAGGTAGAATGATTTCATGTTACGGATATGGTACATAATTCTCTCAATTTTGTTTTGTCACACAAAGAGTAGGGAATTCATAGTTAAGTGATAGAAATTTTCACGTGAAACTGAGATCAGTTCAGGTTGGTTTTACAATATCCATCTAATTACCTCTCAACTACAGATATTAAAACTAATAATCAGCACTTTGTGTGTTTTCCCCTCTAGTCATACCCTGGCATTTTTGTTATGTGTTGTCACATGACTGACTATGAATAATGAAATGTGAGTAGAAATAAGATATTACTTAAGAAGCATTTAATTGTTGATTTTTGATTTTCCATCTCTCTTTCTTGGCTACTTCAACTGGGAAGGTTGTATATTATAGTCTATTTAGTTTCAGTGTGGTGGAGTCTCCATCAGCCTGGATCACTAACTCAATGCTGAGAAATCTGTTGTCCTGGACATTTTCCAAATCCACAACAGATTTTAAGTTAATAAGAAATCTTTTTTCCACAATGTGACTAAAATTTAAGGATTTCTGTGTTACTACAGCATATACTATCCTATTGTGACTGATAAATTTTCTACTCTCTTTATGAAGTCTTTGATTCTAGAGGAAAAAACAAATATGACATTCTTTTTAATACCTGGGAATTTTATTAGGAAATTTTCCCTCTCCCTGAATTATCTGAAACTAAAAGAAATATGGCTCCTATTTTTAAAATTATTTAGAATTGTATATGCTATCAATATTTAAGCACATCAAATGTTTTCTGAATTGCATTGCTGATAATTTAAGCTTTAGCTGAGTATGACAGAAAATACTGACAATTGATAAATCACCTTTTGCAATTTAACTTGCATGATTTTCTTCACTACAATTCTTATATATTTAGCTGAAAAAATACCTTTAATCAAACCAAGCAAATTTTTAGTGATTGCTCATGGATGAGTTTAATCTTCTCATTTATTCATTGATTTTTTTTTCACTGAGACCCTATTGTGTATCAGGAATCATTTCTGATTCAAGATACAGAGCTGTGTAAAAAACTAACAAAATCTCAAAGTTCGTGTGCTTATGTCAAATTTGTCTTTGATTACAAAAGCTGTGCCAGACCATTAGAATTTATTCCAAATGCTCCAGAGAAAGAAAGCCTGTTTGAGGTCATATGTGTCAAAAGTATAAAGTCATCCATTCTTCCTCGCTTGTTCTTTAAAATGTTTTTTATAGCCGCTGCTTCTGTACACACGTGGAGCTGAATCTAGATGATTCAAACTTCTATTCTTGAAAAGGTTTCAAAATCAGAAGGGGTAGACGTTGTTTTGGAAGTCTTTCAATACTCATTCATTTTCCATACATCACCTAGGTAAAACTGAAATTAAATACTAAGAATTCATTATCCTTTCAAGGGCCTACATTACTATATTTACCCAGAGTCATTTCATGACATTCTCTTCTTCAAATTTTATTCTATCATAATAGCAATTTATTTGTAGTCACCTTTTGAATTTGTGTTCAAGTTATTATCACTTGTTCTGTAATTCTTTCTAGGCTTTTATCAAATTAACTTTCCTTATCATCTCGATGTGATTTCTCACTAGAAACTTTGCTTAAGTAATAGGTAAGCCTAGTATCCTTTGTTATGTTGCAATAGTTCTCTGAGCATAGCTTTATCACAACACTACCAAATATATGAGACAATTCACCAAGTTAATTCTTTTCAGATTTTGGGCTTTAGAATTTTTTTTTCTGATTTTCAATAAGAAGAATACCTAGACATAACTGTCAGTAAAGACGCATTCTCAAGTTATGGCTTAATAAAATTTCTTATTTTAGAGATAAAATATCACTGAGGTGCAATAAATTCTGAAGTCACCATTAGTCATTCACTAGATATCCTAACATAACCAGTAAAATATACTTTGACTATTACCAAATTCTGTTTTACTTTATGAGATGATATTATTTGGAATGAAGAGTGTACATATTAGAGCTATAAATTATGGGATTTGTAGCCTACCTTCAAATAATTTTATGACGTTGAGAAATTGTTATACCTCAATTTTTCCTTCTGCAAACTTGGAATAATAACATCTAATTTGCATGGCAGAGCTCATAATTAGATGTGAAAATATGACTCTACATTATATTAGTTTATCTTAAACTGAGAACAATGCATATTTATATAAACATTAACAGTATCATTGTTTACAATATAAATCTTAAAAATCTCAGGTCTCCCTGGTGGCGTAAGAGGTTAAGTTCCAGCACTATGAAGCTATTTGTAGCCACTGCAGCAGGAGTTTGATCTCCAGCCAGGGAGGTTCCCACATGGTGCAGCAGACCTCTCCTGTCTTGCCCTTCTTCCCTCAGCAGTGTATTTCAGTTGATCTGCCTGTTCTGCTCCCCACTCTGTCTCTGGTGAATCCTCTCACCTCCCCCACACACCTCTGACCTATACCCCAGCTCTTGTATGCATAAATAAATCTTAAAAAAAGGCTTAAAAATCTCATATGAAAAATGAATTTTTGAATTTAACTATGACTCTTTGAAGCCAATTTTCTGAATTTCCTGGAGAAAAAACTTGAGAAAAATATTATATAGACCAGATTAATGAAAACTTCCCTATGATAAATTAGTTGTCATGCTATTTGTAGTTTTTGTTCTTCAATAAAGGTTCATCTAGCCGTTGAACAGATACTTCTGGCATTTGAGTCACACTGGTAACATGGGATGCAAACCATTATCATGGCTTCCTTATTAGGATGAGGACTGATTAAGTTTTAAATGGACTCCTTATCATTATGAAGGGCACAATTAACTTATTTTTTCATGGATTTATGCATATGAGTTTCATATAATAAAAATATTCCAAAGCTATACTAATTTGACAAGTTTCAGGGACACAGGGCAAGCAATGGGCACTTTCTGTCTCTATCCTTATTCTACCTATGCAAATAAGATGATCTACTATAAATGTTATCATTAGACTAACTTACATAGCATGTCTATTATATTAAAGGGGTCAATGATTTTAATGATCTCGATTCAGTATTTATAGGATGTATAAAAATTTATTTGAACTTAAAAGTCATGGCAAAATATATCTTTTTATGGCAGCACCTTTCTGGGTATTTATTGCAAAAAAGTTAGATTCTATTGGAAAAATATTGATTGAGGAATCAAATTTATAAGGTGCTGATGAATGACATAAGAGATCAAATATAATGCAGACATTAAGTTAGATATAATGAAATAAATGGAGAAATTTTTATAAAACCTTAACACACACAAATAACCCATATGCACTCTGATGAGAATCAACCACCAAAATGGAAAATTATGAAATTATAAAGTATGAAATAGCTCAACAGGTAGTAAATGTTGAAATATGTTACTTTACAAAAGTTGTATTTAAAATTATAAAATTAGTTTAATAATTTAGTAATGAAAGGATATCACACACATACATACCCTTGTGGGTATATCAAGAGGGACAGCAAACCGATCTCTTTTGTTGTGGGAGTAAGGAGTCAGGATGAATACTGGGCAGTGAGGACCATGAAAATGACCGGATCTGTAATTTATTACACTGTTGAAGTATTTATTAATTGCAGGTGTGAAGTAAGAGTTATTTGTCTTCAATGTAAACTAATTTTCACTTAAATTTAATGTTAACTTGATTTTCTATTTCATTCAAAGAACAAAATCATATCAATACCAGAATGTGAGCACTAAAGAAGAACTAAATAAGTTGAACAATGTCTAAGAAGTTTCAGTTATGCTAGATGAGTAAGTTTTAGAGATTCGGGCTCCTATGACAAAAAAAACCCGTAGGGTGATTAAATGACAAACATTTCTTTCTCATAGTTCTGGAGACTGGGAAATTCATGACAAGACACTGACAGATTTGTTATCTGATAATATTCTGCTTCCTAGTTCATAATTGCTTGTCTGCTTATGTCCTCACATGCTGGAAGAGGAAAAGGAAATTTTAGAAGTTTCTTTTAAATGAATTAACCCCATAAGGGTTCCACCCTTATGAAACAAAGAACCCATCTCCAAAACCATGGGGTTATGTTTCAACACATGAGTTTGAAAGGACACAATACTTTTTTTTTTTTTTTCAAAAAAGCTACCTATACACAGCAAACTTGGCATAGCTCTTTTCCTGCAAATGTCTAGATATTTGAAACATTATTTGGAAGAGTTAGTGTTCAGTTAATTATTACCATTCCAAACATAACTTTAAATAATATGTAATCAGATTAAACTATGCATCATGTGGCATAATTGTGAAATCAAGAGGCATAAAAATAGTTTTAGGTTCTTTTACATGTATATAAACATATTTAATATCTAAACATACATACGATTTTTTTCATTATGCATCAGAAATCATATTATAATAATATAACAATCTAGAGGATATTTTATTTTTTTAATTTTTAAAAAAGATTTATTTATGCATACAAGAGCTGGGGTATAGGCAAGGGGGAGGGGTTGGGGGTGAGAAGATTCACCAGATTGAGAGTGGGGAGCAGAACAGGCAGATGGACTGAAATACACTGATGAGGGGAGCAGCAGGTAAGACAGGAGAGGTCTGCTGTGCCATGTGGGAAGCTCCCTGGCCAGGGATTGAACTCTTGATGCAGTAGCTGCCTTTAGCTTCATAGTACTGACATTTAACCCCTTGTGCCACCAGGGAGGACTTCTAGTTGTTATTTTATATTGGACATATTGAAAGATTGATGGGAAAAGAATTCCAAAAATTATTTCCTTTAGAAAAAGGCAAAATAACTATAATTTTCTTCTCATTAAATTCAAACTTGAACTTATTTTAGATAAACTAATTTAAAAAGTTGTAATATAGAACAAAAACATTCTAAGTAGCATGATAATGACATGGTATTTTACAATAATGTTTTGAATATAATAAAGCCTTCTACTATAATTATTTGCAAGTATAAAAGCTTACTTTGTCTTTTATATTTGCATTTGTTTTCTTGTACTTTCATAAGGTTATAAATTTTATTACTTTAGAATATTTTTTAAATAGGCATCTTCACAGTACATAAAAGTATGCCAATTGGTATTGCAAAGCAAATATAGGAGATATATGAGATAATGTTTAGAATTGCTTTTTCCACATGAGTGTACCACAGTTGAAAAATTTAATATTTTAAGGTTCTATGGAGTTTGAAAACTTGTGAATTACACTGGTCAACAGTGAGATCATTACTGACTTAAAAAGGCCCTCATCTGTAGTATTTTGGTGTGCTGAACATGAATATGACCCTAAAAAGTTTTTATTAGCTCTCACTTTGAAGATATCTCATGTAATTCATTTTATATGTTTCACCGTGCAAATTTATCCAGTAGGACTGCAACAACATCCTAAATCAGCCTAGAATGAGGTAATATTGCATTGCATTGCATAATACCATCATGCACACATCATCCAGAGTTGATTGCATCATTTTCTGATGCAATGCAATACTACTGGCAGGCGGCTGCTGAAGTAAGCTGACGTCAGCAGTGCACTAGATAAAGCCCTGTCAGAAAGGTTGAGCATTGAAAATATTTCAGACTTTGTGTGAGACAGTTTAAGCTACTGTTCCATAGAACTACTATTATCTTATCCATTTAGGCACAATACAGAACATTAATGCCTCAAAAGTGTGTTAATAGTGTAGACAATTTCTGCTCTATTTGTGGGGAAGACACATTTGCCAACCAGAAGAAAAGTATCACTTCTCAAGTGAAGAAGGCTTATCTTCTTGACATCTTGACCAAGACAAGCCTTGGGCCCCACATACATGCTGTGCTACATGTACAACACAGATTTCACAGTGGTTCAATGGCAAAAGGCCATTAATGCCATTTGCAGTGCCCATGGTGGGAGAGAGCCAAGTAACCACATAAAAGACTTACTTTGCTTGGCTCCTTCCCTTTCCGGTGGAATCACGAAGCCAAAGAAGTCGAGAATAGTCTACCTAAATGTTCCGTCTGCATTGAGACCAGGTCCGCATGGTGAGGGACTTCCTATTCCAGAACCTCCAGCAGAACATTATCTTGATTCATCTGATGAGGACAAGGGTGAACCGACCTGTTCTTCTCCTGTTCCATCAGCATGCAGTGATCCAGATTTTCACTGTGGTGCATCATCAACCCACACAGACTAACACAGGAAGAACTACATGACCTGGTTCATGATTTGGACTTTCCAAGAACAAGTCAGAATTGCTAGGATCAAGACTCCAACAATGGAATCTTCTAGAAGAAAATGTCACAATTACTTTCTATCAAAAGTGCCACCACCAGTTGGGGCCCTTCTTCAGAAAGTAAAGTACTCTGGTATTCTGTTCCAATGCTGAGGGCCTCAGGAATGCCTTAGAAATCAGTCATGACCCACATGATTGGAGACTATTTCTAGACTCTTCGAAACTGAGTCTTAAGGCTGTGCTTTCACACAATGGAAACCATCTTCCATCTATTCTATTCCTGAATAGCTGTACAAGAGACAAGCAAAGAAATCTAAGTAGTCTATGACTTGATTTTTTACAGGTATTAACTGTAGGCCTATTACTATTGGTATGAATTTCATGATGTAACATCAATTTATTGCAGATTACAAAAAACTATTGCCAAAATTAGAATTTGACTGTCATATTTGTGTTGAGCACATACAAATTGATAGAAAATGACTAATTTTATTTCAGTAACATGACTTTTGTAAACATATGTTGACCAGTGTTATTGATTCTGTGTTATATTTTTTAATCATGTGTTTTCAAATTCACACTATTAAGATATAAAAACTTGATACCATGTTTAAGCACTCTCACATCTCAAATATAAATTTTGAAATACTGGAAAAATTATTTAATTGGCTTTTCACATAAAATTAGCTGACCTACAGAAACCATTATGTTGTTGTACACCCATAAAAGATATTAAGGTACAAAAAATAAGCTTGGATGAAAAAAACACTTTTTTTTAAAAGATTTATTTATGTATAGAAGAACTGGGGTCAGCCAGAGGTGTGGGTGGGAAGGGGTGAGAGGATTCACCAGAGATAAGAGTGGTGGGTAGAACAGACAAATCTACTGAAATACACTGCTGAGGGGAGCAGCGGATGAGACAGCAGAAGTCTCCTGTGCCATGTGGGTTAGCTCCCTGGCCAGGCATCAAACTCATGCCACAGTGGCTGGCAATAGCTTGATAGGGCTGAGACTTGAACCCCTGCACCACCAAGGAGGCTCAGAAAACACTGTTTTAGCAGTTATTTTTTTCACATTTGAGCGAGTGTGTTTTAGTTTAGCTTTCATTACTGTTTCATATTTCTCTTTACTCCTGCTTGGAGTCTCTTTTGAGTGACTCATAAAACATTGGTGACTGTATAAAAACATTGGCCAATCCTCAGTCACTATTGTCCCACTTTTTCTTTATTATCCCTCGGAAGATATTACACATTTCCAGAGTTTTAATTATGGTAACTATGAAACTGAATTCCTGGCCATAAGTGTCTATAGGTTTTGTACTAAATTCTGTTTTAGAGTTGGTTTTCTGCAGAGTATAAACTAAAATATTTGATGATTACAAAATGCTGAAAACAGGCGTGTGTGTTTACATATATATTATACTATACAGTGGTATATATATGAAATATGAACCTAGAGCTTAAGGTACATATTTATAAACATAAATATTTCTTTATTACAATCAAGATGTTATATAATGATGGTATACAACTCTTCAAATACATAAGGACTTGTATTAATGTGTCTGAAAACAGGATGTATTATTTTACATCTGTCAATGACAATGCAGAGAATGGAAAATATATTGAAAAATGTTTAAATGTATCAAAATATCTAAAACATTACTGTTCTTAACTTGTACATAGTAAATCAGAAAATAGTAATTATAATGCTAACAAATACTGTATTTAACTAATACTGTATTTAACTTGAGTTTGGTTCAGCTTTTGTCCAGATTACTTGGTATGGGTATAAACAGCTCTGCTAATCATGTATAAGGTGAAGAATACTATATTTTTTTGGTGAGCGTTTTAGCAACAGTAACCTAGTTTTCTGCTCCTCTATTCACAAACAGTAATTTATTGACTTTGCCTGAATGAAATCACACACATACAACACACACACACACATACCTATGAGAGATTGAACATTTTTAAAAGGGAGAATAGAATTTGAGATATAATGGTTGGATCAAATTTTGGGATTCCTTTAAAAAATATATCAAGAACTCGAACCCTATAAGTAAATTGAGTAGATAGTATCAATGTCATCATCCCCTCCTGGAGTCAACTCCTTTACATAGATGAAAAAGCATGCCATTTTGAACTCTTTATCTCATCATTTCTCTAAAGGTGTCTTACTTTTCAGCAAACTTCCTACAGTGTTTTCGTGAGCCATTGAATGATTCTTATTTGGGTTTTTATTCATGTGAAAGGCTTTCCTTCTTTTTGTATGGAATCAGTTGTTTCAACAGTAACACAAAATACATATTAAGTATGGTTTGTATGTACTAAAGATAATTTTAGATT
Source organism: Scalopus aquaticus (assembly GCA_004024925.1). NCBI lineage: Eukaryota > Metazoa > Chordata > Mammalia > Eulipotyphla > Talpidae > Scalopus > Scalopus aquaticus. The sequence continues at coordinate 14,492 of PVIJ01011532.1, forward strand.
AAAACAGATCAGCATATACTATAACAACTATAGGAAAGTGGAAATGTTCTTTAAACACATCTCATCTCACACATCTTTCTAATTCTCCCATGCCTTCATTTCTAAACTAATACTTATATCAATTGCTATATAGTTGTTTTCTCTATAATAAGTATGGAATAACACACACACACACACACACACACACACACACCCTATATGCAACTAATTGTTCAATTTCAAGAATATGAGCCATTAATTTTGTCTTAAAATATTCTAAAATTCATGAAAGTTTTTCCTTAAGTCTAATTTATATCAATTCCTTAAGCATGCCTTTTCCTAGAAAATTATTCTGAGTCAGGAGCAGCATCCTGGATAATGAAGAATTTTGGATCTGATATCTCTCCTAGTATGCAGACTAGACTCATTCCTACCAGTTTAGACAAATGGCATTCCAAAGGCACAATCTTAAAATACAAAATAGCCATGACTGATGTCAAGATGACATGAAATGTACAAAACACAATTGAAAATCAATGAAATGGAACATAACATCCCAAAACAAATTCACCCTCAGATTAGTTCTGATCATTTGAGAGTATGACATGAATTTTGTACCCTCGCTGTGAGATTTTGAAATACGTATTTGACAACCCCTGTGAAAACAGAAGTTAAATAAATTCAGGAATAATAAGGTTATTCTAACTTCAATTAATGCCTATAATTATAATTGAGAACAATGACTACCTGAATACCTAAAACCTAGGAGACTTTATTTTTTTCTGTCTTTTGTTTTTGGGAAAAAAAAAAAAAGCTGAATTCTGAAAATTAGAATCCTGTGTTTGAACCCAATTTTTTGTTGCAATCAAAGAACAGAGTTTGAGGTATTTACATCTTCTCAAATTTACTGATACTTTATGTTTATCATAGTGAAATGACCATGTACTCTTGAAAAGAAGGTGAATATTCTATTTTTGTTGGAAACTGGTTTATAAATGCCAACTAAGAAAAATAGTCTGATATAGACTAAATACTGTGTGCCTCACAAATTCATATGCTAAAGTTTTATGTGCCTCCATTTTCCCTGTCAATGAGATATATTTCAAGATGAAGCCTTTAGGAAATAGTGTTGGATTAAGTTAAGGACAGTGATAGTTTCATGTTAGCACATATTGTGTTTAGTACATTATTTTATTAATATTATCTTCATAGAACATTTTATATAAAAATATGTGACTATGTATCTTTTATTATTGCAAAAAATGGAAGAGATGATAGTGAAGAGGAAAATTACCTTAACTGTTGTTACCAAGGTCAGGAATATCTCATTGACGTATGATATTTGTGTTGATAGAAAAGTAGAAACAAGTTTATCAGTTAAAAAGAATGAAAGAAATCCAAGATTCCTAGGGGGTAATTGGAAAAGCAAAGCATGACCAAGATAAAAATGGACAGAATATTAAGGGTTAGATAGCATCAGGCCTTGAAGACTATCGTAAGTTATTTGAACTTATTTGAAATGGGTTGTGAAGTCATTGGGGAGTCTTAAACAAGGAGAAGAGAGTTTCTGATTTATATTTTATAAATTATTATACTTGATATGTGGTCTGTGGTAGATGAAATGACGTGACCATGGATTGAATTTAGGAGTCTCCTGCAGCATTCTTAATTAATAAAAGATGGGTGTTGATATAGGACTGTGGCAATGATGAGAAAGAAATGTGTACACGTGAACAATTTGGCAGGCTTTGCTGATGAATTAGATGTGGGACTGAGGGAATGGACCAGGAATAATCTGTCTCTTCTGACAGTCTGTGTTCTTCTTTCATAAAATATAAGTGAGATATTCTGGTTTATTGTAGTTGTATTTTTGTCTTGAGTTAAACAAATTTTGTTTATCTTGTTTTTATTTATTTTTGTTATTCAGTTTATTTTAACCAGCTATTTTAGTTTGCCCCTTCTACTGGTTCATCCCTAAAAAGTCTATACAAAAAGAAAGATTGCTGATTATCTGTAGCTCTCTAGATGATAAAAAGATACATACAAAATTGTTTACTGTCTAATAGAACTATTTGTTTTCAGCTGAATGAGTTTAAGGGTCATTAAAAACTTTACTTTGACTGTAAAATCAAAATAACATGTGAGTGGTATACGATACATGAAAGCTAAATCAACATTTAACAATATACAATTTTCTGTTTTTATTTTAATTACTTTCTAGAGAATTCCAAAGTTTTCTGTAATTTTTAGGTTATTAGATTAATTTAAATAATATTAAATCTGAAAATATGACAATTTTCAATGTAGACAAACACTTATAAATTTTGAATACAAAAGAAATTGCTTTAATGTATTATAAAAATTATAGATATGACTTATCTGTTATATTTCTATGTGTTTTTGTCTTTAAAACTTTACCTTCAAAAAATCTTTCTCTACTAAGTGCTGTCTAACATGTCTATTGCTTTTTGCAGCAGTAAGGGGAAGGTTTTTTTTTTTTTCCCTTCAGTATTTTCCATATTTTAAAAGAAAGGCTGGTCTCTGTCAATTTTAATACCATAAAAAACTAGATGAAACAACAACTTTACAAATTAAAATTTGTTAATATGGTCTATTCATGAAAGTTCCTAATTGATATTAGTACTCTGGCTCATTTTCTATGGGGAAAAATGAAACTAAAGGTAAAAGTCTAGCTAAAATGACTACCATAATTATATAAAATAATTTTAAATGGCTACAGTTATTAAAATCATTACTGTGTCAGTAAGTTGAACACAAATCTGACACTTATTTCAATAAACATTCTGAAAAATTTGACTAAAATTTCTTGAAGTAACCATTTTCATATAATGCCAGACTGAGTCATGATGTTGGACTCTAAAAGGCAATCTTTTCCTACTTTATTACTGGTGGCTCTGCAAATGAGAAATTTCAAGTAAAGATATAATAACAGAGCTGCACATTGTTGTTGATCCCCAAAATACCTTCAGAACTGAATTTTTCCCTGTGTTTACCACTGTCTTTTGATACATGGTCTTTGTCCTTTCTTCCTGAAGCTAAAAGAATAAATGGAAGGCAAAAAAAGAAGGGAGAGAGAAAGAAATAAGGAGAGAGCAATGAAGGAAAGAAAGGACATCATATTAAAAACTGGAAAAAGTAGTACTAATTATTTGAATTAGAATCTTAAGGCATTGAATAAACACAATGATGTAACTTTTTAAATTGGTGCACTGTTTGTTTACAACACTGTATATGATTTAGAGGTATAGGGACATACCCTCAGGTGTATGTAACCACAGCACACCCACCACCAAGGCCCCACCATAGCCCATTGTGTTCCCTCCCCACTGTGCTCTCCTGTCTTTTTCCCCCGTCTTGTAACCTCAATTCCATAGTCAGATTTGTAGGGTTTGTTACTGATTTGTCTTTATCTCACTCTTTATTTTGTTTTTCTATATTTTACATGAAAATGACAGTATTTGTCTTTCTCCTGACTTATTTCACTTAGCATAACCTCTCCAGTTCCATCAATGTTCTTGCAAGTGGCAAGAGTTTTTTTTTTTTTTTTTTTAATAGTTGAGCAATTTTCCATTTTATGGGTAAACCATGTCTTCCTAATCCACTTATCTGACTTTGGTCATTTAGGTTGGTTCCATAAGTTTGTTATCGTAAGCAGTGCTGCAATGAACACAGAGCATACTGACCTTTGAATCAATGTTTTTGCTTTCTTTTGGTAGACACCTCGGAGTGGGATTGGTGGATATATGGTAGATCTATTTTTATTTTATTTTATTATTTTTTAATTATATATATATATATATATATATATATATCTTTTACATTTTGCATTCCCCTTGGGTAATCCACCACCAATTCACCCATGGTCCATCTCCATGGTTCCTTGTGTCCTTTTCTACTCCATTTTCTGCCCTTGTCCTCCCCTCTCCCCCCCCACCTCCACCTGCTGTGTGTCTGTCTCCTATTTGGTTTCCCTATAGTCCTGTTATAAGTGAAACCATTCGGTATTTTTCTTTTTTTCCGGATTATTTCACTGAGTATGATCCCCTCTAATTCCATCCATGTTGCTGCAAATTGCATGTGTTTATCTTCTTGGAATGCTGAATAGTATTCCATTGTGTCTATGTACCACATCTTCTTGATCCAATCATCTATTTTTGGACATAAGAAAATACATGCAAAACTCTACACCACATACATCTCAACAAAATCTTTAAAGACACATCCCCCAAAGTGAAGGAAGTGAAGGACAAGATAAACAGATGGGATTACATCAAAATAAAAAGCTTCTGTACAGCAAAAGAAACATTAACTAAAACTAACAGACACCCTACCAACTGGGAAAAGATCTTTGCATACAATGCAACTGATAAAGGGCTGATAACAAAAATTTACAATGAACTCAAACAACTTAACAAAAACAAAGCCAATAATCCAGTCAAAAAATGGGCAGAAGAGCTGAAAAGGCACTTCTCCAAAGATGAAAAGCAAATGGCCAACAGGTGCATGAAAGAATGTTCAACATCACTTATAATCAAGGAAATGCAAATCAAAACCACAATGAGATACCACCTCACACCTGTGAGGATGGGTGGCACACATTAAAAATACATGCAACAACAAATGCTTGAAAGGATGTGGAGAAAAAGGAACTCTTCTGTACCAAACTGCTGGTGGGAATGCGAAATGATCCAACCACAATGGAAAGCTGTATGGTGATTCCTCAAACTGCTAAAAACAGAGCTTCCAATGACCCAGCAATACCACTTTTGAGAATCTACCCAAAGGACACAAAAACACTAATCCAAAAGTATACATGCAGCTGTATGTTCATTGTGGCACTGTTTACAGTATTTTTATTTTGATAACTCTCTACACTGTTTTGCATAGGGACTGGACTAGTCTGCATTCCTACCCACAGGGAAGGAGGGTCCCTTTTCTTCACATCCTTACAAATACTTGTTGTTTCTAGTCTTATTGCTATGGGCCATAATCACTGTTGTGAGACAGTATCTCATTGTGGTTTTGATTTGCATTTCCTGAAGATATGTGATGATAAATATTTTTTCATTTGCCTGTTGGCCATCTGGATGTTTTCTTTGGAGGAGTAAAACTATCACTATTTGCAGATGACATGAAAATATACATAGAAAACCCTGAAGACTCCATTAATAAACTACTAAAATGATTAAATCAGTACACAAAGTGGCAGGTTACAAAAACAATTTACAAAAATCAGTTATGTTCCTATATGCAAACAATGAGTTAGAAGAAGAAATCAAGAAAAAAAGACTATTACATATATTAATTTATTACAAAACAGCACAATATTATTCAAAAGTTATTCAAAATTTTAAGACTTTAACTGTCCTGAATTTTCACAAATGAATATATCTATGCTCTACTTAAACCTATTATCTACTTTTACAGTGTGAATATTATGAAAGATTGCATTTACTATCAGTTTTGATTGTTATTTGTCACCAAATTTTAATTTTGACTGCTTTAAACCTATAAGATACAGTAATACATGTATAGTGCTGGCATAGAATAACACAGCCAATGGGCCTCATCTAGATTCTTCAATGGTTAGAATTTTTCCCAAATTCCTCCACATACACACAAGTAGACTTTCCTGTATACTGTAACAACCGTTATTTATTAAAAATTACATATTTATCTACATACACAACCAAAAAATTATCTTGACCAAAACTAACACTAAATGTTGAGTTGTAGTTAGTGTTCTGTTTCAAATACCCAAGAGTGTAGTGATAGAACCTTTTAAGAGCAATGATAGAATATCCTTACATTTAATATTGACTGCTTCTCCTTACTTTTGTGTCTTGTAAATTTTAAAGGAAATTATATAACAGTACTAGGTTAGCACATGAATATTTAATTTATTTATTACAAACAAAATTTAAGGTTTTTTTTTTGGTCAAGATTCCATAACTAATACTAGTATTAACAAAGCATTACATCTTTGAGCTAGTATGTTCCAAGCCCTGTTTATTTCCATTGAATCAATGCAAATATGGTATTTTAAAACATAAGTATAATTTTAAACAATATATAGTAGATATAACCTTTGATATCTGACAGTAGCTTCAACTGAAAATTGAATTCTATTATATAACAACTATATTATATATGTATATCTATATTTATTAACATCTAATATTATTGACCTAATACTATGAACTACTGGACAGTCGACACCCAGATTTCCTCAATGGTCCCAATAATAAATTTTAAGTTTCTTTTCTTTATTTTTTCTCTTTTTTTTCTAATCTTGGATACAAAAACAAAAAATATATATGCCTATTATTTTTCTGGATACACCTCTCTCTTTCTAGAAGTAATGTTTGTGGATATATCTGAGGTCTTAGATCATCATAGTTTGCTGTAAGCTTTCAGCATTGTTTTCTTAAGTCCCTGTGTCTATTTGTTATGCTCCACCAAAAGTTGGATCCTGGGCCTCCCTGGTGGCGCAGCGGTTAAGTGTTGCACTGTGGACCTGTGGGTAGTGGCGATGTGAGTTTGATGCCCAGCTGGGGAGATTGCCACATGGTGCAGCAGACCTCTTCTGCCTCGCGTGCTGCTCCCTTCAGCAGTGTATTTCCAACAATCTGCCTGTTCTATTCCTCACTCTGTCTCTGGTGAACCCTCTCGCCGCCCCATGCCTCTGGCCTGTACCCTAGCACTGTATGCATAAATAAATAAATCTTAAAAAAAAAGTTGGCTAATAATAATAATAATAATAATAATAATAATAATAATAATAATGTAAGGAAGATAGTTCAAGAAAAGGCAGTGCACAGATATACATTTGGAGATCATGGAGAGTATGAAAAGCCACCTTGATTTCAGTCCAGTGATAGATTTCAGACTTCTGACCTCTAGAACTGTGAGAGAATAAAACGTGTTGTTCTCAGTCAAAAAAAAAAAAAAGTTGGATCCTGTTATTATCGGACACTTGTGTGCAGAGGATTCCAGCCAAAATGGTGTTCTCCTATTTTGAGAATATTTGTTGACAATTTGTGTTCCAGAATGTTTATACTGTCAGAATTTCCCTCTTTCTTCTTTACTATTGCCACCATATCCCTTCTATATAGTTTTCTGCTTTGCTCCTATTTTATTCACTTGTATTCTGGATTTCAGACTAATTTTTTACAGTTTTATTAAAGAATTAATCAATATTTTTAAAATGTTAGCTTTTTGCTGAAGTTTAATACATGTACACAGAGAAATGCTACCACTGTTCACTTATGAGTTTGTTAAACAGAACATACATGACATTTCTTTAATTTTTAAAAATTTAGACAAATGGCATGATACAATACATATTCTTTTGTCTGGATTCTTATGTTCACTATTAACTATGTGAAATTCATTCATCTTTCTGCTAATTCTCTCTAATTCTCTGTAGTATTTCATTGTATGAATATGGCACATATTATTTATCCATTTTACTATTTTGAGCTTTTATGTACTTTAAATTTGCCCCATTATGAATAATTAACATCTAATCATTCTTGCACCTGGTTTTTGGTGAATATATGAATATAAACCTAAATTGTAATAGGTTAGGCATAGAGTGTGTCTACATACTATTTCAGTAGAATAAAGCTATTTTAGTAGAAACATTGTCCAGAATAACTATAGCAATTTCCTTTTCCATCAGTGTGTAGGAGAGGGTTGTTGTATATCTTTGCCACTAATATTTCAGTCTTTCAATTTTAGCCTTGCTGGTGTATGAGTAGTGGCACCCATTGTGATTTCATTTTTCATTTATTCACAATAATTTTTATCACTTTGTCAAATGTATAGTGCATTTTTGTCCCATTTCAGAATTTTTTGTATGCTGTAGCATTAACAAGCTGTTCCATATATTTTCTTTCTTTTTTTTTCAATTGTAATTAATCTGAAATTGCTTTTGTGTACATGGTATAAGGTAGGAGTTAAGACTTTTTTTTCCATATAAATAAACAATTGAATTGCTACCAATATCAAAGAAGCATTACTTCTTCCTTGATAGTATTGCATTTTCCCTCTTTTCTGCCATATTTTTTTAGTGTGCCTAAACAAATCTTGATAACATTTTAGTTAATATACTTTCATGGCCAATACTGATGTCTGGTATTATAGATTTTGTTCATCTTCACAGCTTCACAATTGCCCTGACTATTCGAAGGGCTTCATGAATCTATGTTACTGATGATTTGTAGTGTACAGTAGGGAGGGAACACATTTTTAACAAGTTTTTTTTCAATTATATCTTAAATTTATAGTTCTGCCTTTTCAAGTATATCATGTAATTGGAATAATATATAGATTTTTCAGATTAGCTTATTTCCCTTAGCAATGACTTTCTATGTTTCCTCCATATCTCTTTGTGGATTGATAGGTGATTTTTGTTTTCACTGAATAACATATAAAATGTATGCCAGTTTATTTGTTGAAGTATTATAAATATATTCTTTGATTTTAGTTTTGAATAAATTGTGAATAAGATTATTGTAGATATCCTGTATAGGGTTTGTGTGAACAGAAGTTTTCAAATCAATCATCTAAATGCATTGACATGAATACCAGTTTGTACAGTAAGACAAGTTGAACTTTGTAAGAAATTCCCAAAATGCTATCCAAGTTGGAATTCATTTCTATTTCATCCAGTAATGAATGAGACCTACTGTGCTCCACATACTTAGCAATAATTAATATTGTCAATTTTTTTGTAATTCTAGCCAGTGTAATGTGCAATTATACTGTTTTAATTTGCAATTTTCCAATGATAATGTCGAACATTTTTCATATTCCTTTTTCATACGTACATCTTCTTTAGTAGGTGTTTGTTCACCTACTTGGCCCATTTTAATGGGGTAATTGTTTACAAATTTCTGAGTTTAAGATTCTTAATATATTTTGCATGTACATCTTTATTAAATCTTGTATGAAATGTTATAATTATGACCAAGCTTTTCATTTTTTTGAAATATTACAAGTTTTATTTTTTAATTTCAACTTCTAATTGTTACTAATGAATATATAGAAAACAACATAACTTTTGTAAAATAATCTGTCCCTGCTATATACCTTCATTTTTTCAATTTTTTTAACATTTATTTATTTATGCATACAAGCTGGGGTACAGGCCAGAGGTGTGGGGAGGTGAGAGGGTTCACCAGACACAGAGCAGGGAGCAGAACAGGCAGATTGACAGAAATACACTGCTGAGGGGAGCAGCAGGAGAGGTCTGCCACATCATGTGGGAATCTCCCCCGCCGGTGTCGAACTTGCATCGCAGCTGTGGACAACTCCACAGTGCAGTGCTTACCCGCTGTGCCACCAGGGAGGCCCCTGCTATATACCTTTATTAGGAATAGGGTTTATGATGATTTTTTGGGATTTTCTACATGACAGTTATGTAATTTACAAACCAAAACAATATTGTTTTTCCTGTGTTAAAGCCATATCTATTATTTACTTTTCTATTTTACTATCTAGTGCTTTTCATACAAATTTAGAAAAGAGTGGCAAAACAACCTTGCTCTGTTTATGACATTAGGAGTGAAATGTCCAGTTCTCACTATTAACTTTGTTGATCGCTGTATTTCTGTAAATGTTTTTTATCAACTTGAAAAAGGTTTTGCCTATTTCTAGTTTGATGAACATTTTTATCATAAATGGATGGTGTATTTGTTAAATGCTTTTACTGAACCAATGTGAACATGTGATTTTTCTTATTTATCCTATTGATTTGGAAGATTATGCTGTCTGTATTTGAAATATATAACCATATTTCCATAAATGGAATATATCACTTCATCATTAATAACTCATTTATACATGGTGAGAGTAAGTTTACCAATACAATACTAATGTAAGAATTTTTTGTCGTGTCTTTGGTTAGGAGGTATTTGTTTTTAGTGTTTCTTTTCTGTGATGTTATTATCTGATACTGATATTAAGGCAATGTTGACCTAGAATAAGATAGGAATTATATTGCCTATTTCTATTTTCAGGAATAATTGGTATATTTTTTCTATGGCTTTTGAACAAAATGATTCATATATCCGTTCTAACTATATTCTTTCCTATGTCAATGTTTAGCACCTAAAATCTCTGCCAAATGAACTACATTATGTTAAGGGGGAAATGTCGGGGTTACTTTTGTCCATAATCATTTACATTTTTGAATACATTTATTGACCAATTACCCAGTTAAAATATCTTCACATTTTTAAATATCCACTTATACCTTTCTTTTCTAGTTAATTATTATATCCTCAATGAGTAGCTAGATGTATAACAGACATGTATGAGTTATCAGATAATAGATTGAATTCATAAAATGAATTTGGGGCTCAACATCACCTACTATAATGGAAATGAAAATAAAACCACAATGAAGTATTACCTATCCCTGTGAGAATGAGTTATAGTAAGAAGATTGTATAAACTACATGTCAGTGAGGTTGCAGAGTAAATGAAACACTAATCTCTGTTGGAGGAAATAAAACTTGATAGATCCTCTATAGGAAAATGGTATGGAGAGTCTCCCCCCAACCTCCCAAAAAAAAAAAAACAATAAACAGATCCATCAATACCACTACTAGGTATTTGTCCAGAGAATATGAAAACACTAATACAAATATAATTATGCATTCCTATGTGCATAGCAGCGTTATTCATAATAGTCAGACCAAGGAACGAAATAAATGTCTTTCATCAAATAACTGTATAAAGAAATCATGGAATGTTTACTCAGTGGAGTACTATTCAGCTATATAAAAAGATTAAATAGTGCCTTTGGGGCAAAAGGGATGAATTTTAAGTTGTTATTCAGAATAAGTCAGAAGTAAAAGGTAGTTACTGGGTGGTTTCACTCATTTGTAGACTATAAAATATCAAAGAAACTGGGAAAGCAGAAAAAATATTTTTTAGACTTTATGAAAAATAGTTACCAGGGGCAGGGAGGAGGAGAGAGTAAGGGAGAGAGGGTGATTGGTTATTGGCACTGGAGTTTTGGTGGATGTTGAGTGAAGCACATGCACCTATGAAGGTATGAAATTGCAATTCCAAAATTATATAGTCTCATAAATGATTAGCAACCCAAAAACAAAACTGGAGAAAAATAAATGACATTCCTTAATTTGATTTGAAAATGGCAATAAGTAAAATGTTTCAAAAACTGAAAATTGAATTGATTACTTAGTATAAAAGGAATAATTTCATGACTTTTTTATGGTAATGAAAGTAGTAGGAAAACAATAGCTGCAAACATGAGTAGGGAGAAATATACCAATTTTTCTTCTGCAGATGAACAGATTGAAACAATTGAGGGACTGAATTTTCACCAATGGCATCTAAACAGACACCCGATTTTTTTAAAAAAAATGTTGCATTATGTGAATTAGGTCATTGGAAATGATAGGTGGACACTGACATATCAACACTATAAGAAGAGCATAGTATTCAAATTGTTAAAATCCTTACTGTCATACAAATAGATAATGAGCATGTGTCAATGTCATATTTAACTCATTAACGAGAGAACCAGCAGAATGGCAGAGCTTATTAAAGTTTGATATAAGGAACCAGGCCTTATATAGTCACCATGGGGAAAAAATGCTGAGACAGGATTCCCAGTTCTAAGAATTTTGAAGTGACTAAGAATTTTATACTACTTGCACCTTAGCTGTTCCACAGTATCATGGACGCTTAGAAAACACATGGGACTCTTGGGTCAAAGACAGAGGACAGGTAATTCCTCACTAAACTATTAATTAACTTGAGTTTGTGTATTTTATTTTTTTTTTACCAATTCCACGAGCCCCAATACCAACCCAAAGCAACAAAGTTGCACTGATACATATCAAAGTAAATTACAATAGGTGAAGGAATTTTTCTCTATAGAGAAAGGAACTTCTCTGAGCAATCCCTAGAAAAGGAGTCAAGAAAAACAAGTCATTTGCAATAGGAGGGAAAGACTATACTCAATTCTACTGAAAGAAAAGTAAGGAGGCTTTATAAGTGTTGGGGTAGGTTATTGAAAAAGCACTGAGGAACATCAGTTGGGAGGTGGTCAATGAAATTAGGGCACCTATTTTTATTAATTGGTGCTTATCTGAGTTAAATTCCTAACCTCCTACAGAAAGAGATAGGGACTATATTATTCTTGATTCCATCGCAAAGGTACCTCCCAGATCTTTGAAAGATGGCAAGTGATGGGGAGATTTATATCTCAAAAGAGGAGAGAAAGAATTTGTAGTAAGTTTTCTAAGTGAATGATCTAAGAAAAAGGAAATCAAGGGCCATGAGACACTAAAGCTGTATAAAGCTGTGTCCATTTTAGGGGTACCTAAGGTAGTTTTAGATGACACCTCATGATGGGATACTTAACAGAGAATTCTGAGATTAGAGATCTGCAATCTTTGGTTAATGTGCAGTAATCGTGCTTGCTTTTTGTTCATTATCTCTGACTTCCAACTCTGTTTACTGTACAACTCCTTGGAAAAGGCAGTCTGCTGCAAAGGGTGCCTTCCTCTCAAATGTGGAAAAATGGAAAAAGACTGGATGGATTATTATTGCCCAAAGTGAATTTATCTATATGCCTGGATAATGTACTATGAATCCTAGTTACTATCTCTGCTATTTCCTCTGTTCAATAGGAAAGAAACATTTTCATATTTTCTTAAATTAATATTCCATTCACAACAAGATGGGATGAAACCAAAAACCCCATCCTGACTAAGAATTTAGGCACTCCCCAATGGTGTCTACAGATGTACTTGTGAAGAGATAAAGCCTGAAAGATTGGGAGAAAATAGCTTTCAGAAAAATAAAATAGAAATTATACTTTATAGCTAAAAAACAATCAAGTCAAAATAAATGATCACAAGATTTTTCCTTAATAAAGTTGATTCATTCCTATGTGATTAATTTAAATCCACTAGATCTTGTGCGGAATTCTACTTTCATAGTCATCTGTTTTTAGAAAAGAATCCTGGAAATCTTAATTCAATTCCTAGCTTCAGAAATGTGGTTACTGTTCATCCAGGGCAATATTAGTTTATAGCAGGTATTGAGTAATTAAGGGAACTTGATACAGTACTTCTGAGATTTTATTTGGATAGTACTCTCTCTGATGTCCCAAGACGGAAGGAAAAGTAGAAACAAGGTGACAGTAAAGCATTTATAATCTGTTTATTAAAATAAGTCTGAATGACTGGATTTTTTTTTTCAGACTAACCCTTGATATCAGCTTACAGAAGGGTAGAGCCCCATATTGGTATAATAAATAATTTTTAAAGTATTTGTAATAGACATAATTAGATTATTAACAAATATCAAAGGCCTGTTAGTTTTAAATCCCTGGCCTGTATTCTTATTACTTTTGATTAACTCATAGTATATTTGTTTTTATTGAAATAACATTGGTATATTTTTTTAAATAGCCTTATAAATCAACATCTGTATATACTATATTATGCTCATTTCCAACAGTCTAGCTGCCTTTCATCACCATACAATTGCATCCTTTAACGTGATTTATCCATCCATTTCCCCTTCCCTTGTGGTGAACAATGTTTTGTTTCTTTTTGAGCTAAGAGCTTCTTTTTGCTTTTATCTTTCATTCATCCGTTTATCTACTTACCTCTGTGTGAAATCATACTATGTCTTTTCCCTCTAACCTATTTTACTAAACTTGATTCCCAGGTTGTTGTAAATGGCAAGATTTATCCTTTTTAATAGCTGAGTATTATTTTATTTTATGTTTGTGTATGCTTCATCTTTATTCAACCATTTGTTGATGGGAACTTTATTTTTCTTCAACTCTTGGGTATTGCGAATGATGCAGCAATGAACTTGGTGATGTGTATAACTCTTCTAATTAGTGTTTTGGTAGATTTTAATTAGTCACAAAAGCAGGATAGTTGGATCATATGGCATTTCTATTCTTATTTGTTTTCTGGATTCTCCCTACTGTTTTCTATAATGTCTGCACCAATTTACATTCCCACCAACAATGTACAAATGTTCTTTTTTCTTCATATCTTCAAAAATGAGTGCTGCTCCCTTTTTCTTTTTAAATGATAATTTGTATCCTATTGTGAATTAAATAAACAGTGTGGGTTAATTATGAATTAGGAAGTATATACAATTTTTTTCTAATTTTCTTGTTGTTTCTAATTACCGAGCCAGAGTATACAAATTGAAGGAACAAGCCTTTAATAATTTGACCATTTAGGAGAACAAAAGATTACTTTTGTGTCAAAAACATCAGAACGGTCGATTTTTTTTTCAATGTAGAGTAAGACAAAATCAACAACAAATAAGGGTTGAGGTGGAACACAGTGAATGGTTTGGCTTAGTAGCCTCATTAAAAGTAACATCAGCTTTTGCAGACATGAGAAACAGCTGTTCATATTTTTCAGTAAGTAATTTAGAAGCATAATAAATAGCAACTTAAAATCAATAGGACTGTGAAATAATATATGAGAACAGAAACTTCTACTATGTGATTAAATGACACAGAGGTAATTTTCTAAGTATGTAATAAAACACACATTTTAGACATTTTTAAGTGCACAGTTCAGTAGTATTAAGTACATTCATATAGTTATGAAAGAGATATCCAGAACTTTTTCAACTTATAAATCTGAGACTCTGTATGTGTTAAATAACAGCTCCCCATTCACAGCTACCCCTGCCCTCTGTCAACCACCATTCTACTTTTTCTATGCATTCAATTTTTCTCGGCACCTCATATAAATTGAATCATACAGTACTTGTTTTCTGGCAACAGGCTTATTTCACTTAGTCTATGTCTGCAAGGCTATTTGAATTGTAGCATGTGTTACAGTTTGCTTCCTTTTAAGACTCAATAATATTCCACTGACTGTTTCATGCATTTATCCATTCATATGTTGATGGACACTTCAGTTACTTTCAGCTTTTAGCTATTATGAATAATGTTGCTATGATCATGACTGTACAAATCAAGACCCTGATTTAAATTCTTTTCGGCATTCTCCCAGAAGTGAAAGTGCTGAGTCATATGTCAATTCTATATAAATAAATAAATAAATAAATAAAAGTCTATATTTTAATTTTTTGAGGACAAGCCAGAGTGTTTTTTTAAACAACTGTCCATTTTACACCCCACAAGCAGTACGTGAAAGTTCCAATTACTCCACATACTCACCAACACTCATCATTTTCTGTTTTTCTTTAATAGAATCTGTACTTATGAGTGTGCAATGGTATCTCATTGAGGAAATAATAACTTTTCACCACCATAAATTAACAGCACATCAAATGTTCTAAAGTTAAGTATAAACTAACCATGTTTTTCTATTATCCATAATTTATAATTATTAAATAAATAATTATTGACATTAGTAATTTAATTGTATATGTGTATACATGCATATCTACACACATATTCATAGATACACATAGGTACACACATGAACACATACAAATACATATATGGCAAAGTTATTTAAAGTTTCCAAGTTAATTTCAAATTATAATTACCTTATAATTAAGTAAACAGTAAGACATTCCTCTCAATATGCATACGAACTATTAAACAAGTAAAGGCACTGCTAGGTGGTCTATTATTGATTATTATTTAGTCTTTTTCAATTTCTCTTTTACGTGAAGAGCTGTGGTCCTATACCTCTAAGACATATATAGAATTTTAAAATAATAAAATATATAAAACATTTTTATTGTGCATAATTGATATATAACATCCTATTAGTTTCAGGTATGTGATATAATGATTTGATATTTGTATACATTGCAAAATGGCCACCACAGTAAGTCCAGTTACTGTCTATCACCTTGTACATTTGACAGAAATGTTTTCTTGTGAAGAAGATATTTAAAGATTTACTTTCTTAATAACAGTTTCTTTTTCTTTGTTTTTTTAAACACAGAGAAGAACTGGGGTGTAGGCCAGAGGTGAGGGGGATGAGAGGATTCACCAGAGACAGAGTGGGGAGCAGAACAAGTAGACTGATTGAAGTACTCTGCTAAGGGGAGCAGCAGGTGAGACAGGAGAAGTCTGCTGCACCACATGTGCATTAGCGCCCTGGCCCGGGATCAAACTCAGGCCATAGGGGTGATAGCAGAAAGACTTAACCCATAGGCCACCAGGGAGGCCCAGTAACCATTTATTTAAATGTTTTTCACCAAATCAAAGACAATTTGTTAACTTATTTCAAATATATACGAAGATCTTAAAGAGATTAAAGAATTATAAAATTATACTTAAGTTTATGTTTTATAACAACAGTTTCTGTATATGTTTGTTATAGGGATAACTGTGAAATATTCCACAAAGTGAGTTCTAAGAATAGCTACATTAATCATAAATAATTGGTTTGATATAGACATTTTTCTAAGTTAATGTAATTCAACATATATGTTTAAATTCTCATGACTTTAACTGTTTAGTGGAAACATTAGTAACTTCCTGCTCTGTGAAACCAATATAGAAGAGCAGTAGGAAGTACAAAACAATTAAGTGTTTCATTTGGAAATAACCTGAAAATCATATATAAAATTAAATGTATATGGTAAGCCTCCCTGGTGGCCTAGGGGTTAAGCCTCAGCGCTATCACCCCTATGGCCTGAGTTTGATTCCCGGCCAGGGAGCTAACCCACATATGGTCCAGCAGACTTCTCCTGGCTTACCTGCTGCTCCCCTTAGCAGTGTATTTAAGTCAATCTACCTTTTCTGCTCCCCACTCTATCTCTGGTGAATCCTCTCATCCCCCACACCTTTGGCCTACACCCCCTTCTTCTATGCAAAAAAATAAATATATATGGTATTATACTTTATATTCTCATATACTCGAGAAATGAAAATATAGATCCATTTTAAGCATATTTTTCAATCTTGTTTTCGCATTTTCCTTGCTTAAGATATTACATAAATCTGTATATAGATGTAAATCTTCATTTATTAAGCACGTGTTTAAAATGTTTTACAGAAATTTTCCTGTCTTTCGTTACTTTTAGTTGCTAGCTTCAATACTTTTTTTCTTCTCTATGATCAAAGATTTCTTTAATTAAAATAATTTGATTCTTCATTATACATGAATGATAGATTTGGTGACTTAGTAATTTCTAAGAATATCCCCCAAATCTGTTTACAGTTATATATGGTTGCAATTATAAATCTGCCATTGGAATTGACTAATGACTTTGACTCTTTGAAAAAGGAGTAAAACTTTTCTTTACAAGCAAATAAACTGGCAGCAACTTAAACTCCCTCCCCCAAAAAATATGTGTATAACACCTGTAAAAAATAAAAACACCTATAAGTAGAAAGAACTATGAAAATGGATAACAGTCCATGTTTTATATGAATTTTCTCCACTCTTCATTTGTCAGAAATAAATTGTAACTTTCTTGAATTTTGTCTCCTATTTACTCTGGAGTTTTGCAGACCAGCTACCCTAGAACTATTCAGACGTAACAGCGATACAGCAATGAAACTACAAGCCTATTACTTTACCTCAGTGATTCTCAATTGAGGGTGCTTTTGTCCAAAATTCTTCTTCCAGGGCTATTTGGCAGTGTGTGGAAGCACACTGGGTTGCCACAAACTAGCACAGTCAGGAAGGGGAGAGAGGTCAGGAATTTTGCTAATTATCCTGCATTGCACAGGACAGGTCCCCCAATCAAATAATTATCCAGGTCAGAATATCAGTAGTGCCAACATTAAGAAACTTTGCTATGCTTGATGTTTTCAAAGATATCACAGTTATTTAGGCAGAAAAGTTTTTGCTTGTTTGTTTTTGCTTTGTGTTGTGTTGATTTTATTACTAGGGACCTTGTATCAGATGTCTAGTACTTAATGGAATGACTGATTATTCTGCTTTGGAGTCTCATTTTGTAAGACTATCTCCAAATACTATTAGTTCCCAACTAGTAGACTGCACGTAGAAAACAGGTTTCTCACTTTTTGATTTCTGAAAGACAAAATGGCCCTAACCAGATCAAACAGACAAATGGTTATCAGGTTTTGATAGAGTAGATTCTGTGTCCAGAGCCCATAGTTCTGTGTCTTGATGAAAATTAATCCTTTGGATATAGCAGCTGGGAGCAAGCAGGTCAGGATAAGCTGAATGAGCTCAATGTTTTGCTTTCTGTTTTGGTGGTTCACAGTTGAGCTAACCCATACAACACATCATTCCTTATAATCAAATTATTTGGCTAATGGATTGTACTGCCATTTGATTTATATAAAGATACACAATATAAGGACTCCAGATGAAATAATTCATACTAAGTTATAAGTAACACAGTCATCATTATAGGAGAGCGCTGATATAGCAACATAGAAGTCATGAGTGGAAGGAGGATTCAAATACAGAGATGATCTGAGGCATCAAGAGGGGGAGGATACAAAGGAGGGGGCGAGGGGGAAGGGAGAGTACAACAGGTGGAGAACTTTGAGTGCTTTGGTGGTGGGAAAGCTACAGTGACCAAACCTGAATGGAGAAATGCTATACTGTCAAAATATTAAGAGGGTGTAAAAACAATGGCACTTTATTAAAAAAAAAGTGTAAACATATTAAAAAATAAAATATAAAGACATTGGAATAGTAGGAAGTATTCAGGGAGATAATAAACTATATGAATTATGGAACCATAATTTAAGTTTGGAGGTTTAATGGGAGAATGATAAGCATACGTTTAGATGAGTTTGTTCTGGAAATATGGAAATTAATGATGGCAAGAAATTTGCACAACAGTTTTAATCTAATTCTTGTGATTCTTAATGAAAAAAATTATTTATTTTACCCATAGTGATGTTATATGCTATACAGATATCACTTAAATATAACATCTATATACATTGTTAAGCAAAACTTATATTGTTTCCGAATAGTCTTTCCAGAACATTCTAGGATTAGTTCCCAGTATTTATAATATAATGACCATGACTATAAAAATGTATTATTTGTGATATGTTAAAATAACCTTTGTTACATTTCCTGTGTAAAGAAAGTACAAATGTAGGGCCTCCACAGTGGCCTAGTGGTTAAGTATCAGCACTATCACTGCAAAGGCCTGAGTTTGATGCCTGGTCAGAGAGCTGACCCACATATGGCACAGCAGATCTCTGTGTCTTGCCCACTGTTCCCCTCAGCAGTGTATTTCAGTCAATCTACCTGTTCTGTTCCCCACTAAGTCTCTGGGGAATCCTCTCACCTTCTGCACCTCTGGACTATACCCCAGGTCTTCTATGCATAAATAAATCAATCTTTAAAAAAAAAGTTCAAATGTAGCCTGTTCCTGCCTTTATTAGGAATGATAAAAAGACATTATGCTAACTATATGGTGAAAAAAACTTTTTCAAGAAATACTGACTTATAAAATACCCTAACTTGCAAAAATTTGCAATTTATAATTATCTCATGCTAAAGTGATGTAAACAAGAGTTAAAACAGAATATTTTGCTGTGATGGTCACAAATTTCCTCCCAATAATATAAAGTTCAGATACATATATTTTCCATGATTAAATAAAATCATTAAACACTTTTAATGGACTGGACTCCTGCTCAGAATAGCACAATATTTCATATTCTATTCAGTTGTGCAGATCTCAAATATCAAAATTAAATTTTAACATGATTAATGCACTGGAGTCTCAATTCTGCATGTGTCTCAGACTTACTTATTAGTGTGCTTGAGATTTTCCATATCTAAATGCATTATTATTGTTATTTGCAGAAACACTTAATTTCATTTACTAGAAAATATTTTAAAATAACTATAACAAATGATCTTTTTCTAACTATTGCTCTTAAAAGTCTTTTCCTCTTGTGCATTATTGTAAGGTTTCTTACATGATATATAGTTAATATGTCCCTTATCAGTGAAAAAATATTCTACTTTTTTTTTTCACATGCCAAAGACAAAGACAAAATTACAGGAAAATTTTAGTTGTTATTGTCCACATGCCTTTTCTCTAGTTCTGAGAAATGTCACTTAACTTTTAGTGAGCAATGTCACACCTTCTCTGAAACTGGCTGAGCCTGGCAGGAATCCTTGACAGCTTGTCAGGCCCAAGGCAAATGCATGTAATCTTTCCTCCCAGTAATTAATAATTAATTATTACTCATTAATCTTTAATGAATGGTAGTTTGGAATAATCTAGTCTTTAAAACATGAGACAAAAACACAAAGACATTGTTATTTCAAAAGGAACTTTTAAGTTCAGGACATTTACAAGTCAAACGAATCCCGGGGCTAATTGTGAAAATCAATGAGATAAAAAAGCATACAGCATGTACAAAATCAGTCACACATGGCCACAGAACCTCTAAACTGTTTCTCTTGTGGAAGACTCTCAGCATCTCCGGAGGTCTGTATTACAAGGCACACCTCTCTTCCAAGGTACAAAAAACACTGCGCACCAGCAGTTTTGCTTTCTAGAATGGCAGGTTTTCTCTTAAGCTGAAAGAAGTGGCTTTCTGGAACACTGACATCTGATTGCTATTATCAACTCTGTCAGAGAATTTTTTTTAAACAGTAGAAAGACTTTTCTGGTAAAATACAGGAGAAATGGCTGATGGAATCATTTTAATAAATGTGAATCATTAGATGTTATTTGTATTCAGCTTTGTTCTTCAGGTATTCACAGTGTCACCAGTTGTAATGACAATGTGTTGAGTACTTCCTTGATGGGGAAAAGCTGAAACACCTTTTTCTTGACATTTGTAAAAATGGTGAAAAGAATTAAAAAAAAAAATTGCTTTAAAACTATTTAAACTAATGATAGTCCCCAGTGCTGGGGGAGATAATTCTCCTTCTGTACATGTAGAAATCATTTCAGAATTTCTCAACACAAAGGGAAAATAATCCCTTTACAATCACTCTGCAAATAACAGGAGATGACTAAGCCCTGTGTGTGTGTGTGTGTGTGTGTGTGTGTATGTGTGTGTGTGTGTGTTTACATACTTATATGTGAATGTGGGTCAAGGTTTGCAAATACAAATATTCATCACTATTCTTATCTTTTCTGCTAACATCATATACAATGCTATATTACAAAGTGTAATTCTCTCTAGAAATGTTCGATTGATTGGAAGGATTAAATCTTTCAGGTTTCCCTTCATCTGCCTTCCTATTTCCTAACTCTCACAACTAAGATAATTAGGTTAGCTTATTCTAGAACAAAGACTAAACCAAAATTTAGAATGGAAGGTTTTATCTTTTTTTATTATCTTTTTTAATTATGGTGTTTCTTTTGTGTTCAAATAGTTTAAGAGTAAACGTCAGCTTAAGTAACTTGGTATCTAATAATTGATTTGTGTATCTGAGCCTATCTTTATAGTAAAGTCTATTCCAAAGATCATATAAGATTTTTTTTTAATTTCCATAAGTAAATATGTATTTACTTTTCATCTTTAGGTTTATGTTGCTATGTCTCTATTCTTCCTGATTATTTAAAGCAAATTTCACTTTAAAATTCTCAGAAGAGCTCATTATTCTCTGACATCTTGGATTTATATAAGATTCAAATTTCTTCATAAGCACTTGTCTGTAGCTTTTATATTATGGATAAATATAGCATCACTGGCTTGCATTTCTTTTCCTTAAATGTCTTTTAGAAGTTACTCTATTCTGACATAAAAGATAACTGTCAAAAATTATGAAATTGACTTGATTTCTCTCCTTGGTATTTGACCCGATATTTTTGCCTGGAGACTACATAAAGTTTTACTTACAATTCAATATTTTTATCCTCACATTTCTCATTGTTAATCTTCTTGGTAGATCTCCAATATGGATTACTTACACAACCACATAATTTTTTTTTATTTTAGGAAAGTTTGTATCATAGTTTGCAGTACTTATTTTTCATTGTATTGATTTCTTCTTTGAATATTCCTCTTATTAACAAATACACTACTTTTCTATTTTGTGTATATTATTTACTTTCAAAGTTTTTTTTTATATGAACTTTTTAAACATTATATTTTTTTGATTAACTGAATTACAACACTATCTGATGTAGGGGTATAAACTCATAACTCTTCACATGTATGTTACTGTATCACACCTCTTCTCCTTGTAGGTCTTTTGTATATTAATGTCTCTATGGTCACTGATTTGATCCTCCATCCTTCCATAGCTTTCTCTAGAAGTTTTGATCTGATATCAACAACTCTTTACATTCTGAATTTGTTATTTTCTTATTTAAAGTTTCAATTTCTACCTTCTGTTTGTTCATTTTATTTCTGAGTGCATTAGCTTATGTTTCTGTTGTTGTATCCCTTTGATTAACTATTTTTTGAGTTCTCTTGCATTGCTCTGACTTGTTATTATGTTTTTTGTTTCTCTCTTTGATTTTCTTTACTGTGGCACTTTTGAATTATCTATTTGATAGGAAGATACAACCTTCAATTAAGGAGAATAATGAAGATTTTGAGTAAGGTATGAGTAATTTGGAGAGCAGTCAAAGGAAGGAAAGGTGGAATATTTTTCAGGGGGCATGTCTTTGTGGTTGGATTCTGAAGAGAAAAGAACAGCTCAAAAGAGAGAATGTCTTCAAGACATAAATAAAGGGCTTTCTTGTTTTACTCTGAGATGAACATCTAACAGTCAACTGATGGGACACTACATGCAGGGAGTCAGTTGTTCAGGTGCAATTAGTACACCCTCTGGACATCAGAGACCACAACAGATTGCACAGGGGAGACACAGAGGAGAATGATTCACTGAACAGACTCTGGTTGGAGAGGAGTGCCTGGATGCTGGTTGGTGGGACACAAACAGTGGAACTGCTGACTTAGACAGGGACTCTGGGGAGGGGAGAGTGGAAACAATGTGGAGACTCATATTCTTGTGTAAGGGGAATCACATACAAAGCAGTTGGGGTGCTCCACTCAGGCTTGGTTCTTGGTGAGGGAAAGAATAAAGAAGATTCTCTAGATTATACCCTTCTTCCCTTGCTCCTCAGCACAGTACTAACCATATGATGCACAGTAAGTACACAGATTGCAGTCTTAGATCTAGAACCTCAGAGAGCTGGGATATCAGTGATGTCACAAATATGAACCTGCTTTCCCCCCTTGCCCAGCATATTCACACCAGTAGCTAGAACCCTGCATCGCCCCTACACTGATGACTCAGCGAAAGTCAATAAAATATTGACAGTACTAATAGCTGGACAAAGTAAAAGAAGTTCAACTCTCTAAGTTACTGTTATGGATATTAAATTGTGTGTGTGTGTGTATACACATATGTGAAGGAAATTATATACATATACACACACACACATATATATAAAGGAAATTTAAAGCAACAAAATGGGCAAACCCCCCAAAATAACACATGGCACCTTGAAAACTCAAGGGAATGTGACAGCATAAGGAGAGAACAATTCTCCTTGTACATTCATTTCTGGAAAAAAAAAATGGTGATGCATCATGGAGAAAATATGTGGATGGGAAGACATTTCTGCATATATGTAAATTAATAAAAAAACAGTCACCAGCTAAGGAACAGATGAAGACATAGGCAACTGATATAATAATTGTCAAACTTAAGATTTTGGTAGTGGTAGTGGTAGCAGTGGATTAGCAGTAAAGCTCAGGAATAGAGCTGCTAAACAGGTAGAGGAGCTAGCATAACTGATACTAAAGAAAAGGTAGTATGATTCTGTATATATGCACATACATTAGCAGAAAGGGTCAATACTTAGAAACAGTTTACATTTAATAACTAGGAGATAAGGTCATCTAATGGCTTGATAATGAAGAGGAACATATGGATAAATTATAGAGAATAGTAAAGATTTTGCATAAGCAATGAGTAATTTGGACAGCAACCAAAGGAAGGAAAAGTGGAACTTTTTCAAGTGGTAATAGGACTCCGTTGCCACTGAAGATAATAAATTTGTCCTAGAAGTAACCTGTGGGGTCAAAGTGTTGTTCATAATTAAATTATCTAAGTCATTATTCACATGCCTTTATATTCATATGGCTGGTAGTCTAATTATCTATCAAATGAATCTATTGGAATGACTTCACCACATCTTCAATTTTGAACTTTGAAAGTGTTCTTTTACAGTTAGACATAAATATAGGTTATACAATGTAGTTATAATCTCACTATATTTATCTATAGATCTATAAAGATTTTACTTGTGGAATTAACACAATGACACTTCCTTAATGGTAAGTGCAGAAATGTTTTATGATGGTAATTTCTCTTCTAATCTATAATTAACCAATAAATATGACAAAAGACCATTTTATTTGAGTGCCAATAATTAGTGATTTTATATTTATATGATTTAGTAAATGAGACAGATTATCTTATTGCTAGTGATAATTTCATTCTACAAATGGGGGAAATTCAAAGTTTATCGCTTCTTCCGAGTAACTGAATCCTACCGTTTATCATTAGAAGCAATAATTTAGACAACAGAGTAAGAGAATGTGCTTGTAGAAGTGAGCTTCCAGGAGAAATCTATGACATTTGGTTAATACACCTAAGATAATGAAGAACTCTCTTGCTTTCTCTCTTTCAACTTCATTCCTATCAGGAAAATAAAATCTGTACTTACCTTAAGATTGACAATTCTCTTTATATCACAGAAAGCCTGAGAAATATATGAGTGATTCTGACATCTAAAATAAAGAAACCTCTATGCAGCAGATTATTTTCTACATTCAAAATCTTTGCTAACCTAACAGGTTGTATGCAGCCAAGAGAAAATGCTTCCCACTTGTTCAGCTAAAATAGTGACTTCACTTGTAAGAGTATATTTTAACTATCTCCATTTTATAGGTTTGTGGGACATTTAAAATGCCTGCCTCACCCATCGTTACCACTTAGAAAATGTTAACATTCAGTACTATTGTTATACATGACACTATACTACATTTCTTTTTAAAAAATATTTTTCTATTCATCTCTATTCAATATTGTTCATTTTCACAAAAAAGACATCGAATCACGTATGAGAAAATGTCTTGAAAGACAATGGATAGGGCCTCCCTGGTGGCGCAGCTGTTAAGCACTGCGCTGTGGAGCTGTCGGCAGCAGCAGCGACGCGAGTTCGATGCCCGGCCGGGGAGATTCCCACATGGCGTGGCGGACTTCTGCCTCGCCCACGGCTCCCCTCAGTGGTGTATTTCCCTTGATCTGCCTGTTCTGCTCCCCACTCTGTCTCTGGTGAACCTTCTAGTAGCGCCGCACCTCTGCCTGTACCCCAGCTTGTATGCATAAATCATAAAAAAAAAAAGAAACAACGGATAAATGGCTATCTTTTTTATAAATTTAGAAGAACATCCACTTTTTCTACATTTGTTTCTGTAGGAATGAATATCAACAAAAAAATAAAATATTGAACATTTTGTTAATATTTAACATTTGAAGAAATATTTTCAATTATAATTTAGTCTGTATGAATTAAATGACAGTATTGTCATCAAATTATAACATAACAAAGTTAATATGTTTTGTGATGAGTATTTCTACATTATATTAATATTAGAGTTTCTTAACTTTTATTGAAAATGACCACCTGAATCAACACTCCAACAATCTAAAATTACATTGCAATACTCTCATATTACTATGGCTAGTGACAGAAATAAGCATTTATTCCATATGTACATGTATATTAATATTGTGTGTATTTTTTTAAAGATTTATTTTTTATTTATACATACAAGCTCGGGTACAGGCCAGAGGTATGGGGCGGTGAGAGGGTTCACCAGAGACAGAGCGGGGAGCAGAACAGGCAGATCAGAAATACACTGCTGAGGGGAGCAGCGGGTGAGGCAGGAGAGGTCTGCCGCGCTATGTGGGATTCTCCCTGGCCGGGCGTCAAACTCGCGTCGCCGCTGCCAACAGCTCCACAGCGCAGCGCTTAACCACTGCGCCACCGGGGAGGCCCTGTTGTGTGTATTTCAATAAAATGTTCAAATATGTTTCTGTTAACACCCTTTCACCAAAGCAACCATAGATGAATTTTCAAATAAAAAGTAAAATGAGACTTGAGCAGGAGTTACTTTCTGATTGTAGCAAGTGTTATCAATGCTAAACTCAGTGGAAACTTTCTATTTGAACTATTGAGTGTTGATGTATGAATTACATGAAAACTGTAATAATTTTGACAACCAAATTAATATAGTTCATAAAGCAGTCAGATTTCCTTAACACTAAGCTATGAAATTTCAAGATAAAGATATTTGTGTATTTGAATTTTTTAATTCTATTGTGAAAGATCTTACTACATAGAGTGAAATTTACTGGATATTTTTGTATATTTTATACACAAAAATCCTATAAGCTGAGAAAGATATTCTAACCCTAAGTTACAAAGGCCTAAAATGAAATTTAAAATGCTTATTAGAGGAACTGTATCCCTTATTTTGCAAATATGATCAAGTATATTCTAAGTTATAAGGTATGAGATTTTTTTTTAATTTCAACCTTTTTTTTTTTTAAGAATTACTTATTTATGCATGCAAGTTGTGGTATAGACCAGAGGCATGGGGTGGCGAGAGGGCTCACCAGAGACAGAGTGGGGAGCAGAACAGGCAGATCAACAGAAATACACTGCTGAAGGGAACAGCAGGCGAGGCAGGAGAGGTCTGCCGCGCCATGCGGGAATCTCACCAGCCGGGTGTCGAACTCTCATCACTGCTGCCAACAGCTCCACAGCACAGCGCTCAACCGCTGCACCACCAGGAAGGCCTGGTATGAGATTTCTTAAGTGGTTAAAATGCGTTGGCACATTCAAGGATAAATGGAGATTCATTTTTTTTTAAAGAAATGTTCCATCCTAAATACTGATGTTTAACACAGTAAATGAAGATTGCTCTGACAATTTTCCAAATTTTTTGTCAAATATAATTTATTGAGAAGAGAAAAAATAAAATGTAAGAAAGAAAATTTATTTTTTGGAAAGTTATTCTCTCATACCTTTTTATACAAAATTTATGTGAAATATAGCCACTAACTTTTGCCATAAGGAAAAACTACATGTGAGACCAAGATTACATTTAGAATCTGTATTAACTGATGCATTCTATAAACATATGAGAGTTATTGTAGATATGAAATAGCTGTTTGTATATCATTAATAACATAAACTTGCTTCAAAATAAAATCCTCAATATATCCCTGTCCTCATACATATACAGCCTCCTCCACTGTCAGCATCCCACACCAGGCTGGTACTTTCTGCTGTCTGTACTTTCTGTTCTGTTTTGCTGTGAAGCTTAAAGTCTATTTAAATAGGGAAAAATCAGTGATTAACAATACAGGATAATGAAGGATATAAGTTAATGACAAAGGCTTAAATCTGGTGTTTATACAAGAAGATTCTTCCCCCCCCCTCTTGTTGAGTTCTTGTTCTCACTTAAAATAACTGATCTCTATTAATGTTGATAGATTAACAAAAATGCTATTTGGTGTTGACTTTATACATGGCCTTCATTAACACTGCAAATTTATTCCTTGAGTTCTTGAGCTCGACTTATACAAAATTGTATCTAGATGAATGATTTCATTTCCTTCTAATGCTTGGATGATTTGGAGAGTCATTTGGCACTTGAGAAGTTACATTATGAATATTATCAGCCATGTATTAGACAGAACACTAATTATTTTAAAGAATAACATGGAAAAATGAAGTATGAAAAGAGTTGTGTTTTAGTGGGTGGTGACAGAGAAACAACAAGAGATTTGACAAATAGAGAAACTTTAAGTGAAAAAATAGGTTTAAATTCTCACTAATTGATCTCTTTTTAGGGCATCAATATAAAGAAAGTAAATGTAGTTCAAGAAATATAACCAGGGCCTCCCCGGTGGCTGTGGAGCTGTCGGCAGCGTTGGGCGACGCGAGTTTGACGCCTGGCCGGGGAGAATCCCACATGGTGCGGCAGACCTCTCCTGCCTCGCCCGCTGCTCCCCTCAGCAGTGTACTTCTGATCTGCCTGTTCTGCTGCCCACTCTGTCTCTGGCGAACCCTCTCGCCGCCCCACGCCTCTGGCCTGTACCCCAGCTTGTATGTATAAATAAATAAATCTTTAAAAAAAAAAGAAAAAAAGAAATATACCCAGAGTTAGAAGTTGCATGAATATAATGATATCAGTTTTTAACACCATTATCTTGGGGTTAATAAATTAAACAGAAAAAAGATGACAAAGATAACCAAATATTCAGTGATTCTTTTAATTGAAACAATGAATTTCAGATTTTTATTTACAGTTGTTTATTTCTTTATATCCCTACTTTATAAATGGGTCTCTTTAAAATGAAGTCAGAATTTGACATTCTTAATTTTATACTTAGAACAAGATGATACATTGTATTGATACTAAGGTTATAAAAAATATCCTTTTCCCTTAACATTGAATCACAGTAAAATTTATGTGGTTGGTTAATCCATTCTTGTTTGGTATGTCTAGTGATTTGCCACATATTTTATTATAAAAATCTTGAAAAATATCTGACACACTAGAGGTTGGATTTAATTCTATTTTGCGGTTAGAATCATGATTTTAATATGTTGCTGAATATGCTAATTTTCACAGATCCAATAAATAGTGATGTTTAGGAAATGGAAATTTATACTAAATTTATAAAATTCATACTCTGTATATCTTCATTATAAAATGCAAGAAAATGGTGAGACATGGGGCAAGTGAATGGTTTCTAGGGTCAGAGTAGAATAAGAAAGGTCTTGGAGGAATAAGGAAGGCTCCAGAGATAAGGGCAACAAATTCCAAAGGGGCCTAATCAAACACCAGGAGGACTAGGGGAGCAGGACATTTCCAAGGAAATTAAAGTAAAAGGACTCTAAGATAAGGGCTGAAATGCAAGATGTAATTCTGGGCACAGAGACATTAAGACAAAGCCAGTGAGACCACTGGGAACTAACCAATCACAAAGATACCGATGGGGCTTTAGAATAATTAGTGTAAGAAGGTGTATATTCCCTGAGGCATGACTCCACTTTAGCTTTCTTGGCCCTCCCTGGCCTGATTCTATGGGTATTTCTTTCTCTAAACAAATTTGCCTCCTTTTGCTTGCTTGCCTGAGCATCAGCAAAGTTCCTGTTGTGGCTTCCTTAGACACCAAACTGCGGTGGTCTAATGGCTGGGACATAGTGCTGCCACTGCAGCGTGGGATCTATTTCTGGCTGGGAGACTAGACCTGAAAACATGAAATTATGGTATCAGTAGAACAAAAAGTATTTTAGTGTGGCTATCAAAGAGCTACTTGAAATTATAAATTCCAAGATTTTTCTCCCTGGGATCCCTAAAGGCTCAATTTATTTTATCTTCCTTTGCTTTACTGTGAACTTCTTCAAGGGCATACTTCAGTCATCATTCTTTTCCAGTGCCTTTCCCACTACCTGGTAAAGTAACTGTTCAATTAAACACTTACTAAATAAAATTGAATGGTTCTTAGTATCTCTGAGATATAATCTTTATTTCAGTGATAAGTTTCTGTAACAGAGTGGATCAGAATGTTTAAATTTTTAAACAAATATTTTTAAAAATTCCAAGCATGATTGGCAGAATGGAGAAAGATAAGTGATGGAAAATAATTAAAATTAAAAATGATATTAGTACATTTTACATTTATAGAGAAAGTTATAGCAATATTTAAAATGTTTTAAAACTACAGAATGTGAAACAATTGGGGTGGCTCATCTTATATGTGTATATATATGTACTTTTGAATTTTTAAACATTGGTGACATTTTCATAGATAAAATTTGACAATAATTCCCTTCATTGTTTTCAAAACTGTTTTGAATATTTGAGGTCTTTTGTGGTCCCATATAATGTCAGAAATGTTTGTTCTATTTCTTTGAGGAATTCCCATGGAATTTTAATAAGGATTGCAGGGAATTTATAAATTGCTTTGCGTAAGATAGACATTTTACTATTTTTAATTTTTTCCAACCATGTGCTTAGAATATATTTACATTTCCTTTTATATTCTTTAACAATGTCTTATAGTATTGTTGACTATGTTTACACCTCTTTTGTTATGTCCATTCTAATGTGTTTTATAATTTTGATGCTACTATAAATGGGATTTTTGATATTTCTTTGCTAGTTTATTATTTGCATGTAGGAATGCAACATATATATATATATATTAATCTTGCAGTTTGGCATGTTATTGTATTGATTTATTATCTCCAATAGCTTTTTAGTGGGATCTTTAGGGTTTTCTTCATATATAATCTGCAAATACTATCTGCAAATACTGACTGTTCTACTTCTCTTCAAATTTGGGTTATTTTTGTTTTTCTCTCCCCTAATTTCTTGAGGTAGGACTCCCAATACTATGTTAAGTAGTGTGGTGAGAGTAGATATGCTTGTTGTATACCTGATCTTAGAGCAAAATCTTTCAGTTTCACACCATTGAGCATGATGCTAGCTGTTTGTCAACATGGCCTTTGTTATGTTGAGGTATGGTCCTTCTAGCCCCGTTTTACTTACAAATTTTATCATGAAAGTGTGCCCACTTTTGTCAAATGCCTTCTTTGTATGTAGAAAGAGGGTCATTAATTTCTGTTTTCCTTTCATTAATATGGTGAATTGGATTGACGTGTGTATACTGACTCCTTCTTGCATCTCTGGAATAAATCCTATTTGGTCAAGATTTGTGATCCATTTAAAGCATAGTTGAATTTGGTTTGGTGAGATTTTATTGTTTTTTTTTTTTTTTTTCATCTATGTTCATCAAAGATACTGGTTGGCAGTTTTCTTTTTTGTGATATCCTTGTCTGCTTTGGGTATCAGAGTAATATTGATCTCATAAAATATGTCTGGAAGCATTTCTTACTCAATTCTTTGTAAGAGTTTGACAAGTTTAGGTATTTTGTCTTTAATGGTTTGCTAGAACTCACTAGTGAAACTATCTGGTCCTAGACTTTTGTTTTGTGGAAGACTTTTGACTACTATTTCACTTTGTAATTGGCCTATAAAATCATTATTAAACTGAGAATCTTACTCATAGCATATAAAGATTCAGTGCAATCTCTGTCAGACTTCCAATGGCACTCTTTAAAGAAATGAAGCAAACATTTACTAAAAACTGAGTTGGGACTTGAAAAAGTAGGATTGTGTTTGGTAGATGTAATGATCTTAATGTGACTTGATCTGACTGATCGAATTATCTAAGTATTTTGCTTTTTAAAATATTTTATCTTAATACATTGTCATGAGAGTTTTTAAATCTAGAGTGAATTGATATTTCAGAATGAAATATGTAACATATATTTTTTCATTACCGTTCATAACAGTTTTCACTGTATAACCTGACACTTACATATATATAACATATATATATATATATATATATTTGCTTATTGTTTGTTGTTTTTTCTATTCTCATTTAAAAAGAAAATCAGCACAAGTCATTCACAGCTTAGAAAGCTGAATGGCACAGAAAAGACACTCATTAACTATTATTAGAATTAATGAGCAGATGAATACACAAGGTTAGATGGTCAAGTATTTAGAGAAGGTAATGATAAAGGTAAGTCCCCATTTTGTGCACTTCCTCCTCCATAAAACAATCCACATGTCCTGAGACCTGGCCTTGTCCCAGTCAGTAACTCAAGGGCTGAGACTATAAACAATAACAACTTAATTTCCCCTTATTAAGTACTGGCCAACTTCCAACAAGCTGGTGAAAAATAGAAATTGCATTCCAGTGGAAGTGATGAAGTCAAAATCAGAAAAATAGTTCAAATTTATGGCTTTAATTGTGAGCATTATTTTAAAATTAGAAAAGAAAGCCATAGCTGAAATAAGGAGGAGGAAAGAGTTGCAGAATCTTAGTCAAATCAGGAAAGACTAATAGGCTAGGCTAGGACTAAAAACAGGCTAGGACTGCTTTTGCCTCTACAATAGTAATCAGGGTGCCTGAACATGGAGACAAACTGGGGGTCTCCCTGGTGGCCTAGGGGATAAGTCTGAGTGCTATCACCACTGTGGCCTGAGTTTGATCCCCAGACCCTCTGCTAGGGAACTAACCCACACATGGGGCAGCAGACCTTTCCTGTTTCTCCCACTGCTCCCCTCAGCAGTGTACTTCAGTCAGTCTGCCTGTTCTGCTCCCCACTCTGCCTCTGGTGAATCCTCTCACCTCTCCCCCAAACTTCTGGCTTATACCCCAGCTCTTGTATGCATAAAAAAATAAATCTTAGAAAAAAAGAAAAAAACATAGAGACAAACTGATATTATCCTGACACTTTATTCCCTGTCCAGAACAATATTGAACATTAACAAAATATTAGCAATCACTGTTTAAACTCTTGGGTTTATTTTATTTTTATTTTTATTTTAAATTCTTCCTCAAATCTATTTTCCAACTGATGGGAACCAGTGCAAGCAATAGAAAAAGAGAACACGCTGGGGGGTAAAAAGTTATAACATCTGAAGATAGAATAGTATTTCCTATTGGTTCAGAGATCTATCCATAAAAAAGAAGTTAAGTTAAAAGTTGAATGTTAGATCCACAGTTGACGCATTACTTCTTACTACTTTACTATTTTTTTACCTTATTAGTTATTCCAGATCTTTATCAAATTATCTTTAGCATCTGTAGGGAAATTGCACTTTTTATTTATACTGTAAAAACCATTAAGTAAGAATTTCATGATTTTTCTTCCTCACCATCCCTAGTTACCAGTAAAACCATATTCTGATGTCTTCTTTTTCTAGTCATAGAAGTGATAGGACAAATTCAGAGCTGGTTGATGAAATGGATATAATTCCTTACAAATATTTTCTGGACAAACCAAAAATGTTATGAAATATTTCTTATATCTTCTAATGCCTTTGTTTTTAAAGAATGAATCTACCTACCCAGACTATAAATACAATAAAAAGCTGGCTATTTTAAACAAATTTGAATTTTGATTTTTTGGATACTTTCTTACTGTTTTATTTACTTTTGATTGAGTTTACCTGATTGAGGAACAAATCTTATTTGTTACTAATCTTAAGCTAGCAAATTTTAAAATGTTCTATTATCATTATTTAAATATGTGATATTTTAAGTGATTTTTAAAAATACCCTAGTTCTAAATAAATTAACTATTACTAACACAAAACTCTGGTTCTCTCTTTGACCATATAACTTATGGCACAAATAGTCACTATCCTAAATGTATGTCATTAATGTAAGACTTCAGTGTTTTATTTCTCTGCTCCTGACTTTTGACATAGGAATAAATTTTCCTTTTTTTTTTAAATTGTGGTAACATTGGCTTACATAATTGTTGATATTTTGAAAGCACAGACATGCTCTCTGTATAAGTTGAATAAAAGTCCTTTACCAGATGTATATTTTTGTGATTTTCCTCTAGTTTGGTGTTTTAATGGTCTGAGTCTTTTAAATTTTGATAACATAAATTGAAATTATTTTTCATGATTGATGTTGTTACTGTCATATTTTAGGTTATTCAGATTTTCTTCCATGTTTTCTTCTTTAAGTTTTACAGTTTTACATTTTCTTATGGGTCTAAAACTAGTAAGAGTTGATTTTTGTATAAAATATAGGACCTACATGTATATTCTCTTTTTGGTGTCCAGTTTTTTCAGTATGATTCCTTTTAAAGATTACACTGTCTCAGTTAAATTGCCTTTGTTCCACTGCCAAACAAAAAAGTTTATTAAAAACTTCTTGCTTATTCCTCGCCTCTGTATTCTATTTCTTTGCTCAGTGTATCTGTTCTTTTTTCAATTCCACTTTGGCTAGTCTGAGAGCCTTAGAATAAATCTTGAAATGCTGTTATACTTCTTCGGTATTGTTTTGGTTATTTTATTGTGATGCTCAACTGGAGTAGTGAACCAAATTTGTCTTCCCTTTTTCAAGATCTTAATGATCTTATATATAGACGTAGTAATACATACATATATATATATATATATACACACACACACACACGTATGTATGAATGTATTTATATAGTTACAGTGTGATAAAATATATTTAACTATACATATTTTTGGTGATATTGTTTAGCAAGCTGAGGATGTTTCCCTATGTGCCTAGTTTGCTAAGAGTTTTTACTAGTAATATTAGTTTTTTTTTTAATTTTTTTTAAGATTTATTTTATTTATACATACAAGCTGGGGTACAGGCCAGAGGCGTGGGGCGGCAAGAGGGCTCACCAGAGACAGAGTGGGGAGCAGAACAGGCAGATCAGAAATACACTGCTGAGGGGAGCAGCGGGCGAGGCAGGAGAGGTCTGCCACACCATGTGGGATTCTCCCCAGCTGGGTGTTGAACTCGCATCGCCACTGCCGTCAGCTCCACAGCACAGTGCTCAACCGCTGCGCCACCAGGGGGGCCCACTAGTAATATTAGTTTAATATGTTATATTTTTTCCAATTTTTTTCTGAATCAGTTTATAAGATCACATTTGTTTTCTTCTTTGATTTAAAGATGTGGTGGATGATAATGAATTTTTAAATTTAAAACAATCTTTCATACTTGGAATGCACCCTACTTGTTCTGAATGTATAGTCATATTTATGAGCTATTAGACTTAACTTGCTAATATTCAGTTGAGTGTTTTTATCTTTATATCAAATAGATATGTTAGTTTATAATTTTCTTACAATTTCTGTAAAGACTTTTTGTTTGTTTGGGGATTGCTAGTTCAAAATAAATTGTCAATGCCTCTTTGGTAGTCTATTTGTAGAAAGCTTAGGGATTGTTCTATAAGAATCACAGGAGAGCCTCCCTGGTGGTGCAGCGGTTAAGCACTGTGCTGTGGAGCTGTTAGCAGTGGCATCACGAGTTCGATGCCTGGTCAGGGAGATTCCCACATGGCACGGCAGACCTCTCCTGACTCTCCCACTGTTCCCCGCAGCAGTGTATTTCCGTCTATCTGCCTGTTCTGCTCCCCACTCTGTCTCTGGTGAACCCTCTCGCCACCCCACGCCTCTGGCCTGTACCCCCAGCTTGTATGCATAGATAAATTTTTTTAAAAAAGAATTTAAATTAAAAAAAATCACAGGAATGAAGATTTGTATTGAAAGTGAGCTTTACACACGAATTATCTGATATTGGATAATTGTCTGTTTCTGTATTTTTTTAAATTTAGCAATAACATAACATACCTTGATATTTTCTTATAATTTATCTGTGTATGTAAAACATTTAATAAAATGCCTGATATAGAGTAAACAATGAAGAATCACCCCATCATCTCATTTTTTCTTGCCTTTTATATGGATTTTGAAGAAATTGGAGGTATAATAGTTACTATAATGTAATTTGAATATATTTAATTCTCAATATGATGTTAGACTGAACACTTCTTAGAGAAGATACTGATCTCAGTTGAAATTTCACTCAATTATCAAGTACTAAGATTATCCGTACTCTATGAAATAAGGTAAGACTATTTTATACTTGTGTATAAACATATGTTTATGTTTTACAGCAGAAATGACATTGAGACTCTTAAATTATTAAACAGAATTTTTTAAGGTGCTCTGAATTTATGTATTATTGGCAAAATTTTCCAGAAAAGACTTCTGGAAGATGTATCATAAACCATTGTTTCACCAAGAATGATTTCTATAAGGAGATCTCCTTCAAAAAAGCAGCATGAGTAATATTTGAAGGATTTAAATAAATCAACAGTGTGCTAGGTTGTATTAAAACTCATTTTAGTCATAAGAAAGCTAAATAGGGCCTCCCTGGTGGCGTAGCAGTTGAGCGCTGCGCTGTGGAGCTGTTGGCAGCTTGCGATGTGAGTTCCACACCCAGCAGGGGAGAATCCCACATGGTGTGGCAGACCTCTCCTGCCTCGCCCGCTGCTCCCCTCAGCAGTGTATTTCTGATCTGCCTGTTATGCTCCCTGCTCTGTCTCTGGTGAACCCTCTCACCATCCCATGCCTCTGGCTTGTACCCCAGCTTGTATAAATAAATAAATCTTTAAAATATATATATAATAAGAAAGCTAAATAAGTTATTTTAGAAGATACAATATTTTTCCTAAGTTAGAGAAATGTTACAGTAAATCATAATTATTTTTCTAAATTTAATAGCTTTCCTGGGAATACAGAAGTATTACTACTATATATAATAGCATGTGAAATTTGGCTTCATAATTATCTGTTATGTGTAAACAGCTTCTAGTGTTATATTTAAAATCCCTTAATGCTAAATGGAAAACAGACTACAAGATTTTCTGGGATAAGTGGTTTTAGATGAAATTGTGATGACAGAAGACTTGTGCCCTGAATTTGATTTAGTGTCTATAGGAAACTGCAGACATTCTTCTTGTAAGATAACAAAGAATTCAGTGTTGACAAAAGAACTGTTTATTTTATAAGAATACTAAGTACTGAGAGGTTAAGAAGGGAACAAAAGTTTATTTAATTACAATTTAGTATTTAAAAATGTGTAACTCAAAAGTCAAAAAGCATATTTGATAAAATAGTACATTATAATAAGTTGTATCATTTAGAAAGATGGAGTAAAGTTACTACATTTACGATTAACAGTGTATGTGAGCATGTGGTGTGTACTTGTGTACAACTACACATATGTAACAGACATGTGCATTCACTGAAGCTGCCTTTCTCAACTTTCTGCAGAGTCACATATCTAGATAGTTTCTTATATAGATAGTTTCTTCTTCCTAAGTGGCTAAAGAATTCAGTCTATATGTACATTCAGTCCTTGGTTTCTCAGCTGAGTATCCCAGAAATGATAACAATTAGTTACAAATGTCATGGTCATTTTTCACTGTGACCATCTGTCCACTTAGAACTTAGAATCTGATGAAAAACTTACTTCACACAGGCTGGCACACAGCTGCCAGATGGCAACAACTAGTGGTCACCATGACCCATCCTAAATATAAACAATAGGACTAATAATAAAAAATGGTTTGTTGACATTTACAAATTTCACTTCAAGATGAAGTGTGAGGATTATAGGTTTCAAATCAGAGGTCAACACTTGAGTTATAATCTCAGTTGCATAGCTAGACATGCTGATGAACCAGAACTATTTCTTTGTGGTCTTTTTACCCTAATTTTAGTAACTATAAGAATGTAATCTTTAGCTATTGCACATTCTTGATTTTTAATTATCTTGTATTTTCTGATAAATTAGCCAATATATTTTAAATATGTGTCTTCTATATAGAAGCACAAAGACTATACAGTGCAAAGCCTATATAAATACTACCAAACAACATAACACTTAATGATGTGCATTTTTGTATGAAACATATGAAACATAATCTTTGGGGGAAATATGATAGAAATTATTATTCATATAGCACAGGAGAGAAAATGGGGTTTTGGAGAAAAGAATGAACTTGCACTAAAAAATCTATTTACTGAAATGTCAGAGCAGGGATTTTAAATGAGCTATCATTCTAATGTCAATATAGTTTCCATGGAACACCCTATTTCTTACTAGAATAAACGATTATAATCTGTGTTATTACTGCACTTCATGGGAAATTAATTACTTCCTAACTCAATGGTGATGATGATGATGATTTGTATTTACTGTTAGTAATCTGAAAGCTGAATTTATAATAATTTAGTACTTAAAAATTACCTTGATCCAAAATATCTTATTAATGTCTACAATGTCCCATGAATCATAAACAGAAAATTAAATAAAATGTTATCTTCCACAATTGAAAGACTTGTATGTCTTAGTGTTGAGGGTTTGGTTTTGTTTGACTTGTGGATAAGTTTCTTTGGTTCATTGTTAATGTCAACTCTATAGCAGGGTTGGTTTCTCAGCATTTATAGCTTCTTATCAAAAACAATAACTTGAGCAAGTTCATGTTTTGAATACTACAGTTTCACACTGCAAATAAGAGCCACTTCTACCACGGGATGCAGCTGATCCCACCTGCCCTCCTCCTTGGTGCGTATTCTCAATTCGGATCTTTAGGCCAGTAACTATCGCTCTGCACTCTCACTCCTTTAGTTTTCCAACAGTGCACCCTCTATTCCAGACACCAAGTCCAGGCAGCTTCCCACCCAGTGCATTGCCTTGTCTCCAGTATTCCTGATATTGTATGTTCCCTGAGTCAACAACTGTAGGAGGACTTCCCGTGGCAGCTGCCCCTCCTTCTCAGGAGTTCTTTTGCCCTAGCATTGCTGTAAACAAGAATGTGCTAGTGCTAAGATGAGTTACAGATTCTCCTACCCTCTTCTACAAGACCATATTTCCTAATTGTATGATCTTGTTATCTATCTGTCAGGGTTCCTGATTCTGCTATAAATATATAGAGGAGACAAGCCCAGTGTTTTCACTCTGCTGTGATATTTCTGGACCCCTAGTTTTTAATTCCATTTTTTTCTTTGTGTTTGAATTTGCATAATTCCTATTTCAATTACTTTCCTTGTCTAATATTTTACTGCAGTGTCTAATATGATTCCATGTCTTAATTTTTGAACGTATGGAACTTATAGCAATTGCTCAAATTCCTGCTGCTAAATCTAATATGTGCGTTAATTGTGGGTGTTTTTTAATGATCTTATTTATATTTCTTCACTATAATTCATATTTTTCTTCCTTATATGCTGATAATATTTGATTGGATTTGAAATGCTATGAATTTTACCTAGTAATATGCTAGTTACATATTTTTACAAATATTTTTGATATTCTAGAGCACAGTTTATTTGTAGTTAGTGTGATTTCATCTAATTATTTTTTAAAATTTGTTTGATAGAACCTGAATACTGTTTAGTCAAGACAATTTTTCTTCACCTCAACATTACTGACATCTTAAACCAGGTGACCATTTGTTGTTTTTTGGGGGGTGGAGTGGTGGGGCTGTTTTGTGTAATGAAGATTTAGGACTCCTAGCCTCTACCTACTAAATGCTAATAGAAAAAACCTCCTCAGTTTCAACAATAAAAAATGTCTCCAGAAATTTTCAAATATCCCATGTAATGAAAACAACCCCTGGTTGAGAATAATTGTTCTAAACTTCTTAAGTCTCACTATCATGGCAATACTCTTCTAAGTAATCAAACCAGTTCCCCATGAACTAAGAGGTCTCCTAGTCTAGGTGGAAGGAATAGGTAGGTACACCTCAGCTTTGTGTAAGCCCTGGGTTTACTGCTCCTTCTATTCTTTTGAAATTTGGTTCTTTCCCTAATTTCAGGTAATTTTCTCACATACATTTGTTTATCAGGACTCTTGAAAACTTGAGCAATAACTGCTATAAAACTTCAGAGTTCTCTATCAACCTCTTTACTTGAATTCTGTTTTTTACACTCAAATAACCTTGGGCTCTCCAAACATGCTGTTCCATCTATTCAGCTGAAGGAATCCACTGAGCCCAAACATGCTGTTCCATCTATTCAGCTGAAGGAATCCACTGAGCCCCACCTGTCTTTTCCTTCTTTAAGCACAGCCTGGAAAAGCTGTTTCTTTAGTAAGCTAAAACAATGGTAAGACTCTCCATGTTTTTTCCCTCTGTCTCTCAGGTATCATAAATTTTTGCTGTCTGATGCCCAGTCTTTCATACTTATCTTGTT